>PHWZ01000140.1:0-78515 GCA_004379285.1 Botryotinia calthae | reverse complement strand
AAAATTTACCTGCTAGACCCCTCTGGTCTAGCCGTCCTATATAGTCATGGACTGAAGAGGGACGTTAATTAAATCAATCAATCAATCAATCAATCAATCCTCAATTATTCTCACATATAAAGTTGAGGTTTGGTGAAAGTCCACTAAATCCATAGCTTTATAAACTTCTATTAACTGTAATATTACCTTCACCAGCTCCTCTAGATTTCCGATCAATTTTCTTACACAAAATCTCTGTCAAATCTGTAACCACTACCCGGTATTCCTCTTTACCCTCAATTGTCTTCTGAGAAAATTCCGGAATTCCACCTTCCCAAGAACAGAAATGTTACGAAAGTTTCATATCGTTTCTTTTATTCGCTATCCTGCCATGCCCTGTCGCGAAGTCATGGCATGTAAGTTTATTTTCTATCCTATCTAAAACGAACCGAAAAGTAACATGTTATTTTGGGGTTTAGGGAATTGCCAGGTGCTGATTTAATGCCTGGAATGTCTCACTCTAGTTTAATTGATTTCAAAGGAGCGATTGAAATGGCGAAAACTAATTTCATTTTAAGCCTATTTAAGTACGATCTACATTACATCTTTGAAATATATCTATTGAATGAAAGACCAATCAAGGTGCTTGTAGTTTCGCTTAATCGATGGCTTTTTTAATATCAAATTTAACGAATCAGAGTACTCTGATAATTTGAAGGATTTATTCAGCCTTTGATTTTATTTACTTTCATGTGACCCGCTATCATGTGATTTTTCGCTACACAATTTCAAAATTCAGATTCTTTAACTTGATATTCTCTAGTATAGGTTAATCACACTATTATCATGCCCTGATTTCATCCCCGTCACAGAGGTCATATTTTAACCAATTAGAAAACAGACTAGTGGATCTAATTGAAAAGATATGATTAATAATTCGAAATATCACGTGTTGAAAAGGGGTGTGCCTTGTTGATCGGTTGGCTGTGAAGCCATATCCTGTCTCGTGGCGTGCAGCTTGCATGAGGGCGGTGCGCTAAGGACGCTGATTAACAATGAATAGGCAAAAAAGTATTGATAAGTGCGAAAAAAAGCTCGAAACTGGGTAGCTTCACCCTCCAGGGTAGCATTTCTATTCTGAGGGCGCTGACCCTCATGTCGCTACAAAGCAGCCAATATGAATGAAATATTCTATTTGAAGTGCCTCTGATGCCTGGGTGACGACGCATGTACATCGTTTTTAGGTTCCTGCATAAGGTCCAGCGTCCAATACTTCTACCAGAACCAGACTGGGTGCATCATGGCGAGAGACAGCGAAAGGAAAATGGTGAAAGCAAAGGACGGGAGCGATTGAGATGACGAAAACTAATTCAACTCTAAACCTAATAAAGAAGTCCAATTTGACAACTCATAAACCAGGTTTTTATCCATGTGCAGGGGGGTGCTACGAGGCTTATAAACCTCGTAGCACGAGACTTTCAAAATTCAGATTTTCTTTTTCTCTAAGGTAAAATTCACCTACAACCCTCCCCCAAATTTTGGCCTGTTACCTTACTCTGACATGGGTTTTGAGAACGGGGCTGATAGGGTGAGGTATTTTTTATTATTTTTTTACTAACTTGCATCGATTGCACAGCCTTCCTATGTATTTAGCGGCATGCAACCCGTGCCATTTAGTGGGCATATAACCTATCCCAACTTAGGAGCCACGGGATTGGAGACCCAATTCGGGTTTTGGAACAGTGCGGCTACAACATACCCCAATACCGACCTTTCCAACTTTTCCGTCCCAGGACCTTTTATCGCTGATTTCCCAGTCGAAGGATCGGTTGAGAATGGAAAACTCACAGCCATGAACATGAATGCTATCGGGCTGGAATTCTTCGACGGATTTCCAAGCGTTGATTATGCTGATTTCACCACCCCCAATCATCCGGCCTCTATGCTTGGCCCGGCCGTATTCCCACCAACGTTCATCTACCCAGACAGTACTTCTTACATTCCTGCCCAAGTACCTGCTCAACAGCCTGCTTTCCCATTCGGACAACAAGTTCCTCAACGTACTACTTGTACGCGCTGTCCACGTACCTTCTCTCGTCGATCGGATCTTCCACGCCACATGGCATCTGTTCACGGAGTAGGACGTCGCGCTCATCAGTGTCCCAGACCTGGTTGTGGAAAGACCTACAGTAGAAGTGACAAGGTTTTGTAGCATCGAAGAAAGACAGGACATTAGATAGTGAAGGATTCTGGATTATTTGGCTTGATATGGAACGTTTTGATTTGTCGAGGGTGAATAGAATGTGCAGAGAAGATGTTTGTTAGTTTACTTGGTGTCGCGCTTTTTTATGGAAATTGCTTCTTTGCGTATGATTTCCCAACTGCGTAGGCTCAGTTCTGTGATGCGTTTTTGAGTGCTTCCACCAAGTAATGGTCATGTAATCATCTCGTTAGTTGGAGCCGTGGTGTGAAGATCAGACTTTAGATAAATTCCATAACGTGATGGTTCACTACTTCTGTCACTAAAATCATCATCACCATGCTTCATTATTCTTAAGTGAGCTTTTGTATTGATTGATGGCTTGATTAGTCTCGTCGATTCATCTCTTAGGTATCCTATTGAGATTCCTGTATAAGGATCAATATGGAAGCTATCTGCAACCCTGTTCACTTAGTGAGTGAGATATAAAGACGATATCTGGAGCGTGGTTACACCAGTCTACTCCACCAAAATCTTGTAGTTCTATTGAAAATGAGCTGTGAACAGTTGGTCGGCACAAGAGGTACCTCTCTCAAACATGGTAGTCGAGGAGCTTGTAGTCTAGCCTTCAGAGGCTGAGCATACTGTTCTCATCAAGTTGGAAACCGGCCATTGTTTTCTACCAATTTACCCTTAATTGGACTAAAATAAACTATCAAATTATACTTTTTTTTGGTTATTTTTCTCTTCGCAATGATGACAACCACGCCACTCAATTTGTTCGTTTTCACGAATGTTTGAGAACCTTTTAAATATTGTAGTAAATTTAAGAGTGAGCTACCCGTCTAGAATGGAAAGAAACTGATTATCACATGTGAGAAGCTCTTTCCTTATGCGTCCAGCTCTTGGAAGTACTTTCCATGAGAGCACCTTGTAACGTCGAAACATTCTATTCATTTATCTTGTCAGTTTCTTAGATTACAAGAACTACAGTATCAAACGTACTCAGTTTTGCAAATCCTCATCGCAAGTCCAAGTTTTGAAACAAGAAATTCTCATACATTCAAACAATATTTGTTTCCTATTCTATCATTCAAACCCTTGCAGTGGCACGATAGGGTGCTTCTACCCCAAATTACTTTTCCAGGTTACTCGTTATCCTAATCTCCATTTCCTAATGTACAGCTAGGAACAAATTTTAGTCAAAGACGAAATATTGACCTCTGGGATACATATCATTTGCGACTTTGAAGTCACGAAAATCGCCCAAAACAAGAAGCTTTCACTCAGTTCAGACCTCATTCATCCGTATACACATTCGAGAAACAGATTCCTGGCATCTAATCTTACTTTCTTGCCTCACTATGGAATCAACGAACTCGCAAGGTACCAATCTCATTTGACCTCCAATTGGATGTGTGGTACTGAATTCTTAACAGATCTGTGTTCGCTTTTCCTCTCGGAGTCATCCATTGATTATCTATCCGACGAAGATTTCCTATATCAGAGCTCGGCACACCGGCTTTTTCCAGCACCCGAGAATGATATTTCCACTTTCCTTAAATTCAAGCTTTTGCCTCCCGAGTTACGGATAATGGTCTTCGAGAAGGCTGTTCCTGATCGCAATTCACAAGTGGCGGATTTCTTCTTTGAAGTCTGTAGAGATCCTAGCCAGTTTTTGGTTTCAATCTACGATGAGATATCTCCTGCGAGCCATTTACTGCCGCTTTTGAATGCCTGCAAACTCTCACGAAAAGTGGTCTATGACCAGCTGAAAAACATCACATTATCGACACCAGAGCCGCACGGTACTATGGGAAAAACTAATGATGAGAGAATACCAATCCGTTATTTCTGGGTGAATGATAGACGTCTCATCCAAACCTACATCGATCCTGTGAGAGACACCCTGATGCTCAATATCCCGGATCTTTTGTTGTTGAGGAAGCTCGGAAGAAGCATAGATCTTTCCAATGTCGAGCGCATTGCACTTACCTCATTTCCGACTGATTTCAATCGGTCAGCCCGGCATGTATTGGACGAATTTTCCAATCTACTGCTCTTTCTTTCCACAAGGTGTCATGATCTTAAAATTCTTCAGATAGTATCAATGTTTCCAGTTCACACTTTTCCAAGGCTATACCGCTTAGAAAAAATGAGAGGGTACCATGTTATCGATACTGAGCCAGAAATGTGGCATGACGATTATTGGGACGGTGATGGCTGCATGAGGTATCACATAAATTCCGTTGAAAGTGTTCTTGAAGATGCCAAAGCAAAGGAAACTTACTATCTGAGATGTTTGAAAGAGATGAAGAATAGAGATAATTTTGAATACTGGAAGGAATTGAAGCTTACAACTGCGTTGTTTTGCAGGCTTGATACCGATTCCAATTGGGAAACTTTGGGGAAGAAGGCGCCTGAGCCTAGGCTTTACTGTTTCTCTTTTCAGGCGTGGATTTTAGCCCATGAAGATGGATCGCCGTTGAATAAATATAAGGGGCTCGCACAGATCTTTGAAGGGGCTCCATGGTAGACTGTGACGGGCTAGTATCTGTTACGTCTAGCACAGGGTATTTCTTGAGAAAAGAGCCAAGCTTTGTGAACTAAGAATGCGAGGGGATAATGAAGACTCTGAGGGCTGTTAGCTCAGTTAATGCAGCAAATTAGGGTTTATCGAATAGGTTTTAAGTTTAGTATTGAGATGTATCTCATTTTAACAGAAAAGAATCCTGCATACACAGGGAATCATCAATGAATCAAAACGTACTTTCCCTTTTATAACGAAAATCCAGAGGGAGTGGGTGACGAGAGCCTATCCAGAAGTTAGAATTTAGGTTTGTGAGGGCATAAATCTACTGAGAGATAAGTGCTGATGGAGAAATTATTTCAAACCCCCTTATTTTGACGAGACATCCACGAGATCAACATATTTTTTCTGATGTGCTGGAGCTTACAAGCGGCTCAGATGTTGAATTCATATAGAATTCCGTTATCTCTACATCAACTACCCCTATCAGGACTTACTATTAATATGTTTATTCGTATCCTTCCCTTCCCTTCACTATACTGAACACTTCTCCTCTTTTTCCAAACATAGCTCTCAAGTCTCGCACCAAGAGATCTGGTTTCTCATGAGATTAGAAATTTCTATCAAAATGGTGAGCTGCACAGCCGTTGTTCAGTAGAAAGTGCAAAACTCACCCTCCACTATCATTTTCAACCTCATATACCACATTTCCAAGTGTCCTTCCCCATCGCTTTGGAACGTTTTCCAAATCCTTTGGATTGTATGCCAGGCCTAATTTCGCATCTGCTGTCCATTGCTGTAGTTTATCAACCGTACATTCCTGCTTCTCTGAAGTGTGCATAGTTTCATAGTATATTCTTTGAGGAGCTCCTGGCCCCGCTGTGCTAAAGTAGTATATGCTCACCCAGGTCAGAATTTCATCATCTGACCATGGATATTCATCAGACCAATCATGTAGTTTTCCGTATATCCAGCTCAGAAGCGCGACTGGTGAGTCAGCTAGCCCATATGCTAGGGTTTGTGGCTTTGTAGATTGAAGTATATTGTAGCCTGTTTATGTCAGCTCTGGACCGATTAATTTACATGAGTTTGTCAACAAATAAGACACTATACCTTTACTCTCAGCCTGAAGCCATTTTCTCCTCTCGTCAGTTCTTTTTTCCAGCTCGCTGTAGGGCATAAACGTATCTCCAATATTTTCAATTGGGTTACTAAATAGCTTGGGAGGCTGCGCATATACCATGTTGAGATGACTTGCTTTGCAGTGTTTCGGATACAACTTTCCTATCGCTCTGGTGATCCAAAAACCCCAGTCACCCGCTTGGGTGACGTATTCACTGTACCCAAGTTCTATCATGAGCTTATTCAGAGTTTCCGCATATTGAGCCATTGCAATCCTCTTTTTTTGACACCGGAGCTAAATCCGAAATTCGGGAGAGATGGGGCAACGATGTGGAAACGGGGGTGCGGGGAAGATGTGGAGGCGGGGCTTTGCAAGTGGGGAAGAATTTTGAGAACCTCGAGAAAGGAGCCCGGCCCTGATGATTGTTTGTAAGTAGGATTGTGTAGTGAGGAGTTGTGGAATCATCTCACACCCGTGGACAAATAACGATGGAATGGCATTTTTGACAGGACTTTCCCGATGGAGGAAATGTATGTCCAATTCCCTGAAACCTTCTACATCAATTTTGGTTGTAAATTGCGGGTACTCATTGAGTGAGTTCTCTACATTTCTCCAATCCCAAGTCTTCCATTTCTCAGTCAATCTTTGGATTTCGGACAACGGAGGTCCTTGATCCCATGCTGACGCCGACTCGGAAGGCAGCTCGTCGGGGAAAGTGGCTAATGAAAGTTTGGTTTTAAGGGTGTTGATCTTGTCCTGAGGGACTGAGATATTGAATGGGTGAATATCAGTCATTTTCTTAATCGAGTAGACTGACTTTTAGCTTGAGTATTGTAACTCTATATCGAAGCTTTATAAACGTAACGTAGTTACTTGTTATTATACCTTCTCCGCCACATATAAGCACCGCCACATTTGTCTGTCTCACGCCTTTTTTGACGTCAAAAATGGAATTTCTGATGAATTGATAGATTGATGCCCTGATAAATGGTTGAGAGTAGATCGCTTTTCATGACATGCATTCATGTTGGAGACTTCGTGGAGACATATAGATGGATTAAAGACCTGATACTAATGAGTATAGAATTTGATATACCAACTCAATAATTGCTTTGCTGCTAACTTATAGAATTACTCCTGTCAATCGCTGAAATTGTATAAGCCTGAATATACAAAGTTAATATCACAGTCCTAGTTCCTGTACTGTTGTATCGACGCCCTTTGCTTTTCCGTCCTTTGCTTTTCCGTCCGTTTCCTTTCTGCTTCTTCCTTAGCTGCCTTTTCCTGCGCTGCCTTTTTCTTCGCTGCCTCTTTTTTCACTGCTTCTCTCGCTTCAAAATCTTCTTCTTTTGATGCGGGTTGCCCCCCAAAGTCATCCAACATCTTAAATACATCCCAAGTGGTCTCAAATCGGACTTGATACGCAGCTCGAACAACCATTCTTATGTCCCATTTTATATAATCTTTGTTAGATAAAATGGTCTTCACGAACATTAGTGCCTGTTCTTGCTTTGCTTCCAGAGCCTCCGAGTCGAGGTGAAAGTCGCCCATTATCATCAAATACACAAATTTGAAAGCAGCAGTACCAACTCTTGGACGGTTTATTTTGTCATCTTCGGAGGTCTCTGGTTTATCAAAGAATGCAATTGTATCCCGTAATTCCTGTAGAGACTCGGGGTTTGAAGAGAGACCCTTGGCTGATACAACTTGAAGCGCTTGGCAGAGTTTGTAGTAATGTGAAAGCTCAACAGGAAGCATTTCGAAGCAGTAGAAATATCCACATAAGATTCCCTGAGCAGCTACGAAGAAGTAGGGGACGGATTGATCTGGTTCGTAGTAGCAACCATAGCCGTCTTCGGTATAACGTCCATTTACTCTTGGCACCAAATCGATATACGCCCCCAACCAAGGTACCTTGGATAATTCGACCACAAACTGGTATTGAGCAAATGATATATCATATTCCCCCAGAGCACCTGAGGGTTTGATAGGAACGACTATTGGTTTCATCGGACGTGTAATCTACATTTCTTTGTTTCAAACTCAATATAACCAGTAACTGATGGGACTCCTCACCTTTTCTGTAGCCATATTGATTTATGAATTGCTATATATAATATAGAGATGTATTATGTATTTGATAAGTTTGCGCAAGAGCTTTTGACAACAAACAAAACGCCTTTATTTGAGATCAACTAGAGTATTAGGGTGGCTCCTTCCGAGTACTAGGTCTACACAGAAAGAAGAAGAAGTCGGGAATGTGTGACGGAGCTTTGACTGAGCTCTGCATCTTCAGGAATCATCCTACTATACCAAAGTTGCTTGTGAAAAAAACTTTTGCTGAGCGTTTTGCTCATACACAGCTGGAGTACATATCGGAGTACATATCGGAGTGTAATAGTGCAAGGAAGGTTCTTCATGATAATGGTATGACTTATGTCAAAAACAGAGATTACTACAGTAGATATTATCTGTCCCTGGGTTTCTCAGCAATTGCTTTATTGCATTTTCTTTGCTTCATGTGATCCATATCTAAGAATTATGGAATATAGATCAAAGATTCAGAAAAGCTTGTATTGGTGTTATAGTTGAGATTCTCGTGAGAGTCATTGGAATTTACGAAGCATGAATGGCTGATTATGATAGGAACAAGAGTGCCAATTGATGACTGGGTCTTTCTTGGAAATTGAGAGTTGAGGTATTTCTTATTCTGGCTGGGGGACAGAGAATTGCCAGGCTTACTCAAGCGGAAATCAATGGAACGAAGCATTACTGATTACTGCTAGATGTATACAAACCCAGCCATTTCTCTCTCTCAATTGAGCGGCGCAGCTGTGAGTCATTGTTGTAGAAAGCTTTCTCAAACCAAAAAAGGAGGTAAGTGAGTGCCTCAATAGTGCATATTATAACTCATTGGACATGGGTTTTGGTATTGTCTTTACCCATCTCTCCCTGATTCGGTGAATTTCGATATATTCCAAGTCTCGCAAACCACTGCAGGAGGCTATGAGCTCACTCCAATCGAAGCGTACCTGTTACATACTATGACAATTAGGATTGATGATCAAAATTTGACAGTCCAGTGAAGGAAAACTTTGACGTCCCAGATTTTAGATCAGTCAATCAGATGGCAGCGATAGCGATGTTGATGCATCTCAAAGAGGTTAGGCTCTGGGCACGGGGCCACTAAAATCTTACCCCTCACTTAGCTCATGATTTTCAGACTACTTAATCTCTGTATGATTCCCAACACATATCTGTTCTTTTCCCACCATCTTCCAGAAAGCTCGCAGAGATCTCGTTCTTCACGTATCAAAAATAAACAAAAGTTCATGTCAGTCATCTTGCACCAGTTGGAGGGAAATACTGATGTTGTCTACTCATCCTAGCAAACGACTGCTCGTACCAAGTACAACTCACTTCCAACCATTGGAAGTCATGTAATCCTCAGCATGGACATTATCCGCTTTGCGGGTCAAGGTATCGCATCAATTGTATAAGTCACTCTCGCATGAACCGGTGTTCGATCCTGCAAATCGTCAGCCTGCCTCTCAATGACCACCTTACTCAGTAAGATGACATGAGAGAGCCGCTGATGAGGGGTCGTTCTGAGATTATACGGTTATATGAACTTGATCTGGATAATACCAGCGAAAGGATCATGCTCTTCCATTCTGTCCTCATGGACGTCACTAATCTCTCGCAGGTAACAACTTGAAAAATATCGAAAATGGCACCACCATCAGCATTGTTTACCGGAGAAACATCTCCCGTCGATGGAGTTCAATTGAAATCAGCCTTTGACGTCAAAGTTGGATCCTCGCAGGCAGCTACTCAAGGCAAGACACTTGCTGACCTTGCTGAGAAATGGGACCAAGGATTTACATTTGCTCCCATTCGTGAATCTCAAGTCTCGCGTGCTATGACCCGCCGCTACTTCAATGATCTCGATACATATGCAGAATCTGATATCGTCATTGTTGGTGCTGGATCCTGTGGTCTCAGTACCGCCTACATGCTAGGCAAGGCTCGTCCCGATCTCAAGATTGCCGTCATTGAGGCTTCTGTTTCTCCAGGTGGAGGAGCATGGTTGGGTGGACAACTCTTCAGTGCTATGGTCATGCGAAAGCCTGCTGATGCCTTCTTGACTGATCTTGGCGTTCCGTTTGAAGATGAAGGAGACTTTGTTGTGGTCAAGCACGCTGTATGTTTCACAAATTTTCGTTCTCCGGTGCACTCCTGGATATTTTCCGTTTTAATTTTTCGTACATGATACTAATAACGGCTATCAACAGGCTTTATTCACATTAACTCTTTTATCCAAGGTTCTTGCATTCCCGAACATCAAACTTTTCAACGCGACCGCCGTAGAGGATCTCATCACACGTCAAACTCCCGACGGCAGCATCAGAATTGCAGGAGTGTTGACAAACTGGACACTTGTCACAAT
Source organism: Botryotinia calthae (assembly GCA_004379285.1). Classification (NCBI taxonomy): domain Eukaryota; kingdom Fungi; phylum Ascomycota; class Leotiomycetes; order Helotiales; family Sclerotiniaceae; genus Botryotinia; species Botryotinia calthae. Next base: position 68,233 of record PHWZ01000140.1, on the reverse strand, counting down.
GCATCATGACGACCAGAGTTGCATGGATCCAAACACAATCAACGCTCCTATTGTAATCTCTACCACTGGACATGATGGCCCATTTGGTGCGTTCTGTGTCAAGCGTTTGGTTTCAATGAATCAGATCGAGAAACTCGGTGGCATGAGGGGACTCGATATGAATGTAAGACACCAAGGCTTTGTTATTAATGAATACACACTGACTTCAATGTTGTAGGTCGCCGAAGACGCTATCGTCAAGAGAACTAGAGAAATTGTTCCAGGTTTGATTGTCGGAGGCATGGAATTGTCCGAGGTCGATGGTGCAAACCGTATGGTAAGTACTATGCCTTCCCTTAACCTAATATCACAAATTCTGACTAGAGCGTTACCATAGGGTCCCACCTTCGGTGCCATGGCACTTTCTGGCGTGAAAGCCGCTGAGGAAGCTTTGAGGGTTTTCGATGAACGTAAAGCACAAAATGCATACTAGGCGTAAGCATTGCGCTTGTCAAGGAGCAGCACGTGTCCCAGTCAATACACGAAGACTGTCAAGGTACATGAAAAGTATACAATAGCAATACGAACATGATGTTTGCTTTGAATTCTTTGGAATATATGTCAAAAATGTGCTTGCAATACGATTCTTTGAGTTTAAGTTTCGAGGTCTCAAAGCTGTTTATCGGATATTTAACGTTCCGAATAACCTCCGAACCGACACCAGATTCTAGATGATGCCCATCTTTTCTTCCTACCTGTCTACGCAGCATAACTCTCTGTCATCTTCTTCCATGCCTCTCTCAACACTTATATGTAATCTTCATTATCAAATGAGCTTAGAGATTTTTGTTGCTTCGGTTTCCACTGCATCAAAATTTCTGCAAACTCTCGGTCCCGAGAATTATGCTTGTTTTAAATTTAGTCCACTAATTCTCCTAGCCACATACTAGGATCTTAATCCATTTCTCCTCTTTCAGATCCAATCATAAGAATCGTCATAATTCCACACGGATATTGACATCCTTATCCAGGGTTGAAAGGGCAGATACTGACGTGACAGCCCCGCAATCGAGTGATTGAGGGTGTCGTCGCGACGGTAGTTCCTTGGCACTGCCGGACGGAATCAAGACATGCTTTCGACAACGGTGAAGAACTTCTCATTTAGGTAGCTGGGGACTATTATCCTTGATATTTGAGAGATGCGTCCGTGTTCTACACACGGACGGTGCAGGATGGTTCGGGTGAAGATTCAATGACTGGGATGAAGATCTACAGGTACAAATGAGCTGATCTTTTTCTCGTGTCAATTCCTTCATCTTCTTGATGTTGCTTTGAGTTCTATTCATCTTCATTTCTTTCGAATACTGATTTGCCTCCCAGCATATCACGATACCATCATGTATTTCTCACCTCGAAATCTTCTAGTTTCCACTTCTCTCCTATCCTCCGCGTTTTCAGCCACCATCCGCCATGCTCCCCGCTCAGATCCCCCTTCCCGCGTGATCCACCAATTCCCTAATGCAACCTGGCTCGAGAATATTGTGATAACCTCCAGTGACAAAATACTCGTCACTGATATCACAAATCCCTACCTTTACTATATCGACCCTACTATTTCCTCATCCGCACCAGATTCAAACGACACTGCTACACTCGTTCATTCTTTCACGCCCGAACTATCTCTCCTAGGCATCACCGAAGTCGCACCCTCCCATTTTTACCTCATCACAAGAAATTTCACCCTCTCCTCAGTAGCTAGCACTCTCACTGGCGTCAACACCATCTACTCTGTTGATCTCACATCCTACACCCCCTCCACCAATAGCGGTGCCGCTGTCTCAAAAGTTGCAATTATATCCGGCGCTGGATCTCTCAATGGACTCACCACCCTTTCTGAATCCCAAAATTTGATCATCGCGGCTGATCCCGTCCTCGGAGTCTTCTGGTCCATCATCGTTCTCACTTCCGAATACTCTGTTCTTCTTGACCTCGCAGAGTTGAAACCACCCGTTTCCACTGGTTTAGCATTCGGTGTCAATGGTATTAAGGTTTTGACCCCTACCACCGGTGATACTGATCAAGTGTATATCTATTACACAAACACAGGCCTTACGACTTTTGGACGAATTCCGTTCTCGCTTAGCACTTTGAACGTCACAGGACCAGTAGAGATCCTTACGGATGCTTATGGAGTCGATGATTTCGCACTGGATCCTGATCAGGGAGTTGCTTATTTGGCTTATGGAACAGGAGTCAGTGTGTTGAAGATTGGTCTTGAGGGTGGTGATGTGAGTGTGGTTATTGGTGGAGAGAGTGACACGGCTGGAACTGCGAATGAAACGGTTTTGTCTGGCCCAACGAGTGTTCAGTTAGGCAGAGCTGGTGATGGACTGGGATGGGCGTATGTTAGTCAGAGTGGAAAGAATGAGGGAGTTTACACCGAGGGCGGAAAGGTTCTTGCGATTGATGTTACTGGCTCTTCCTAGATGTTAGGGTTAATTGTTGGTGCGACTTAGAAATGGATAAGAACTGTGTGATGAAGATATAGAGAAATGTAAATGAACAATGTAACGTAGCTCATCAACCTGCACTTCCTTTTAAGTGTACTTAGAGAAAACAAAAACTGCAAGTGTATTTGGTATTAAGAAAGGAATGTTTCCCTGCTGCATTTATTATCGTGCAAGTGAGCCGATGAAAAGCGGTCAAGGCTGGTAGACTCTCGATGAGATGAGAGTCACCCTCTTTTATCTTTTATATTAATCGAGCATGTGAGCGTTCCTCCAGTGAATTATTAGCCTAGAGTACCCCGCACAAACAAAACTTTACACAGTAGCTGGTTTAAAAAAACAAGGCAAGGCTTTGGTTCCGCTTCTTTCAGTTGACATACTTCTTCTATTCAACCTCCCATATTCAACAACCTTTTGTGCTCACAAACTTTACCACATAATCCTTCTTCAATTATACCACAATGTTCTCCGCCGCAAACACACCGTCTTTCCCTCAGTTTCGTCGATTTCCCAAAGAAATCCGTCTTTCCATCTGGGAACACGCGATTCCTGAGCCACACGTCGTTCACATCGTTCAAGACTTAGTCACACGAGCAATGAAATCATACACTTCAATCCCTACAGTCCTCCGCATCAATCAAGAACCGTTCTCTGTCGCTTCAAAACAATACCGTCGTGCATTTCGTTGCTGCAAGCCTGGACAGGATCAACCAGATGAGGATACGTCGTATGTATGGTTCGACTTTGAACGAGACTTTCTACTTATAGATTACAACATCACTGGTGAGCTTTGGTTGTCGCTAGAGGATTAGTTGGCGAATAGTACTAATATTCTTCTTTACACTACAGTAAGGTGGTTCCCGGATGACGAGGTGAAGCGCATTAGGAACCTCGCTTGGTATATGAATCCACTCCATTTTGTTAACAATGAAGCTATCTGGAACTTATTCACCGGATTAAGGAAGTGGCTTTTAGTTACGGAACTAATGGGATCTGGAAATATCTTAAAGCCACGCAACATCCCAAGTTCAAAAGCTTCCCTTCTTAAGATTGCCAAATATCATCTTACACCTTCATACGACTTGTCATTCTGGGATGTTCGGGGCAAAGAATATCTAGAAGTAAAAGCGTGTATTGAATTATTCGATAAAGCAAAGATGGCTCATCGACCTATGCTGGGACCTCAATCACTTCCTCGTTATGCGCGTAGTTTCTCGGCGCGCTTCATGAAGGCATGGAGATTCTACATCAATGTATTATCCCTCTAAAACAATACAAGTTCATTGACTAACGTATAACAAACAGCGTTCCCCCCTCGATAAGACATCCATGAGAAGCCATGTTGACTAAAGAATCATGATCAACCCTAGCCTTAAGAATAAGTTCAGAGAAGACAAAAAACGCTATGAGTCGTGTATCTTGGGGAACATCGAGAAACACGAGGAACACAAGGCTGAAAAGTGCGATTGCGAAATGACAGAAGACAGCTATTTCGAAAATCTATACTTACGAAGCCAAGCAATTAATGGATGAACACCTAACTCTAACATGGGTGCGAGGCAATCGGGGAATTCGAAGTTAAGCAAACATCTCGTCTTTCTATTATCAGGAACTGCCGATTCACCACGGCCAACTTAATCGCAGCTCTCAAATGGAAATTTGACCAAAGTCACTTTTCGTTGTTTCCAGGAAGTCGTGCTACAAAAGGTTTCTCTATGTTGGCTGTCTCTGTGAGGAGGGGAGAAGCATGTTTTGAGTGTTTGGCGGGATTGATCAACAGGTTTTAAGATGATGATATAGAGACTCCTTGAGACAATTAGTTATAGAATTCGAGATTTTACTACAAAATTCGATCTTCTGCCACACCTTGTGATACCGTGAGATACTGTACCTATTAAGTGTTAATTTGTTGCAGGTTTCTTTTTTCAGTCAAACTTCGTTTTCCCTGCACTATTCATGAGTTTTTGATCCACGCATGTATTTGTTTGGTTGATATTTCTTATTCATTCCTCAGCGCTCATAAATTAAGCTCTCGAGTCTTTTTGCTTACCCTATTCGATCTACAATATTTGGTCAACATATACAGCACCAGTGCCGTGCATAATAGGGCATGTGTGACCAAAAGACGTTGAAGCATCGTGTGATTTGCTGTGATCATTTTTCGTTATTCAATCACACCTTCTGAACTGTCTTAGCTTGGATCGTTTTCATCGAAGCTTGTTACAAATCTTCATAAGGACTCTCATTATTATTGAGAAACTTCTTGTGGTTCGCGACCTTCTCTCTTGTACCCAGTCCATAATATCAATTCACTTTTCGGCAAACATGTTTGATAAATATAATATTGAATAGACTCGTGTAAGACATCGAACACCCACAGGCTGCTGGCTCAATGGTAGAGTACCCGCTTCGCATTTTCAACAAATGTTTTAGCAACGGCTAGTGTGGTGGGTAATACTTAAACATCTTGGGAACCGAAATCACTCCCTGGGGAGCCTGAAAACACCCCAAGTTTGTGCGAGGATGCGTTACCCGGTTGAAGAGGCAGTCTTCATCGATCATTATCACCATATGTTGATGCGATGTAACTCCGGGGGTCTTCTGTATCAGAAGATCACTGGACGGTTGATGAAAGTTAGGTGTTGTGGGTTTCCCGCCTATCCTTCAAACGATGCCGCCGTCGGACATAGATAATAGACATCTTGGGAACAATGAGTCGTACCACGCTTTAAGCAGATTCACCCTCGGTAAAAAGAGCATTGGGTCTTATTATCTTTCCTGATAGACTATTATGGTCGATGCAGGCTCTGGGCCCTCACCCCTTAAGTGTGGCACTGGGTGTTCGCTGGTTCGATTCCAGCGGAGTGAAGTACCGGATAACTAGCCCACAGACATGGCGCTATCCCCTCAGATGAACTAGTGACCTTTTTGCTCCCAAGAAAGTTTTGCTCCATTCCTCTTAACATGGGCGATGAAAGATTTCTTGCGCCATTCTCATCAATTTTCAATGAATGACTTTCCAATATAAACATGAAAATGGATTCGTGATGACTTAAAAATCAATCAAATGAGTTTCAACGTAATATTTCGACTTGAGTTTGGGTCATTTGACATTCATTTCTATTATCTCACAATCGAAGAGGCTTGACTCTTTTTTTGATTGTATGCCCACAATTATACTCATGGTACTCCAACACATGAATTCTCATGTCTTTCCATATGATTATACATGAATCTTGCACATCAGGTGAATTGAATCTTTTTCGGTCTTGGTTTTTACATGATGATATTTACTTGTGACAAAAATCCGCCCATGAAACTTCAGCTCATCATTGCCAGACTTTGTTCACCCCTTGAGCATCAATCACATCATCTGTTTTGGGCTCTTCGATCATCTTCCTCAACAATTTGTAAATGTTGCGACACAAGTGAATATCTGCACGTGGGTACACCAGCAAACTAGCGCACGAAAATATTGCATACAGCTCTCGTAGCTCTAAACCTAGAATAACATAGACATAATGCAATACATTAACCATACCCATTATAAATATATCACAATCACCACTGAGGTATAACTAACAGTAAAGTATCTGGACTCTTTCCCTCAGCGCACAAAGTAGTACATCGGGAGTAATCATATTAAGCCGCACGCTGTGACTTTGGTTTGTATACCCCAGCTTGATTCGATGAGCAAGTATCTTGTTTGACATGTGAAGCGTGGGAACGGAATCACTTTCGGTATCATTGAAACTTCATCTGGCTCAGAGCTATACAGTAAAATTCTCTCTGCTTCCAATAGCTAGGAGAAAAATTCACTACTGTAATAGTTACATGAGATCTGTCAAAGTCCGAAGCTGGAGTAAAGCCGGTGATTATTTCAGAGCACAGGATCTACGAACTAAACAATTAGATTGACTGAGACTTTGCCATTATCATCTGAAATTCTGAATCTATTGCATAAAATTATAAGTTATCGCCTAAACTACTGATTCTAGAAGGTCTAATTCCTCAAATTAGGCTTCTTCATTATTTAGCGAGATATATAGATGGTCACGTGAAACACAATATGTTTAGAAAATTCATCGATTTTTATCTAAGAAATATCATCATCATGAAGAAGATAATTTACGAAGATTTTTATGCTATGCAACAAAATTTGAATTCCCCGCGAAAACCCAGTCCCAATGTGCAAACGAATTTGAAACATTTAAAGCATTTTTCCCTTTCCCTTGTCTACAGCTCTACCCTCAGCCTTCTTTGCAGCCTTGTCCTCAACGCCATCCATTTGCTGCACCTTAGAGGACAAAACCATCTTCAAGAGGTCTGCTTTGTTGCGAAGTGGTTTGTTGCCGAACTGCTTTCCTCGCTTCTTTGGGCGACCAATGGGTTGCTGAGCTGGTTCCTCAACCTCTTGGGCAGAAGGGACGCTTTCTTTGACACTGTTAACACGATTGATCTCATCAATATATTCTACCAAGCCCAAATCATGATCGAAATCATAGTAATGGCTCTCACCAAGCCAATAGTATTTTCCCATTTCCTCGATGATCTCATTGAACTCAGATAATGAGAGGACGACATTGTTTGGACGCAAGCCATTGTTTAAGTGGTTTTCAGGTATTTGTGAGCCATAGCAAGTCTGAAGAAAAGCGATAGCCTTACCAATTTCCAAAAGTGGGATGGGCGAATCAAGGACTGTTGGTGGAAGCTTTGAATCGACCTCTTGGTACAACATCAAGTCAAAGTCTTCAGCTGTGACCAATCGGTCCTCGCGTCTGCGGATTTCACTCATTCGTACCTCAACAAAGCGTTCAAGCTCTTCCTCCTTTATGTATCGCATAATTTCTGAATTGTATAGTTCGATGAAGTCATCCAATTGATCACCGGTGACATTAAGATACGCGACTAGATTCTTGAACGACATTTTCTTAGTGACTTCGTGAAATAGCATGATTTTCGCAGCGTGGGAAAGAGATTCGTAAGAAGTTGATGCCATCAATCCCTAAAAGAACACTCTTAGTAGCTATATGAAACGAGTGATGGTGTGGTAGAAATCACAGGTGGATACCATCTTCCTTGGCTTTGATCATCGATATGAATTCCCAAATCATCCCACTCTGGGGTATGTTTAATTCCAAAGGAAGGCGAGTCGACATTATATTCAACTTCAGGCCTGGGTTCCGGAATGGAATTGGCCTGAGCTTCTACGACCGAGGCTTCAGACTCTTGCCTATGTTGTGCTGATAAGTGTTGCGCTTCGGTTTCTACAGGCAAAGTAGCTCTAAGGTTCTTTCTCCACTTAATACCTCCGCTTCTGATGAGAGGAGTTGGAGTCGATGCGGCAGAAGATGGGGAAGTGGAAGAAGCATAGGTAGGAGTGATTGGTGGAGGTGTGATAGGTATAGTCGCAACAGTCTGGCTGTGGGTGGAGGTTTCGATTTGAACGGATGGAGAATTGAGCCTCTCAGGCATCCTGCGATTACGAGAAGGAAAATTGTTTGAAGGCATGATGAAAGATAGATGTTACTCGAAAATTCGAGAGACAAAGGCTGGGGTGGATGTGGTAGAATTTTTTATAAATGTAAAGAAATAAAATCGTGGGAGGGAAAAAGTTGACCTCTTAAATAGCGAGCTGCTGGATTTCAGTTTCCATTCACCCCGCACGCGCGCAATCGCTGATGTCTGCTGTATCTCTGATAAATGTCACTTTTCATGCGCTCTCATCTTCCATGGATGGATTCGCTATGTTCAATATCTAAGTGGATGAGCTTTGAACTTACCGTTTTGCTGAAAATTTCCTTTTATTCAACCAAATCGTACGTGTATGGACGTATCTAATTGGCCCAGGTGGGATATGAAGAGGTTATGAGTGAGCTCACTTCTTGTAGATGTCAGTAAATTACCCTGATGATCGTAGGTTTTTTGGAAGATAGTGGCAGACCGACTGTACTTTGAAGAATTGAACTTGTCTGATTAGAGCAGATGGGGCGGTGCTAGAAATATATTAGTAGACGGCTTGATCGTCTCATCTAATTGTGGTATCTGACTCATAATTCCTCGGTGATTAGTTGAATTCACTTCTTGAGGAATGACCAGTGGTTATTTGAAAACTGATTGCAAGATCTCTACAGTCATTAGCGCAAAGGTGTGATGCTGGGTATGATTGATTAGTTGTCTCGATTGAGAGCTACAGGCAAGATAGCTTTCATATACACAAGAAAGCCAGCGACCTAGAGTACATCATTATAAAAAAACTCTATCATCTCGTGCATCCAAACACTCATGGGCGCATCTTATATTCGGTGTGATGTTAGCTATGGATAGACTGAATCAATTGAGAAACTGCCACTACTACCATACGATGACGTCGTCCTCTCTTTTTGTCAAAAGTGTACTCGTAATGTTCCACTTGCAGATTTGCTACCAGGCCCTCCAATTTCATGACAATTTTACAGTGCTTATACATAAACACCTAAGCTCAAATGATGACAGTTTACAACCAATTTAAGTGCTTGGGAGATAAAATCTCTAGGCTGTCGTCTAATTTAAGTTAAAGTTCCACGTGACCATTTCAATGGGCCAGACTATCGTCTAATCATAGGCCGAATGTTCAAATCCTTATGAAATATCTTGTCACTAATCATTCAAATTCTTTCGCTCACGTCTATCTCATCATATCTATACATAATCTTCTCTATATCGTAATAAATTCTATTTCAACCATCTATCCGCCAAGCCCTTACCGAAACAAGCACTCACCTAAGCGAAACACCTCAAGCTACCCTAAACCCACCCAGGCTCCATAACCCACCCCCAAAAATCCGTCCTCACACAATTCCCCGACTCGATATGTTCCTCAATAGTCTCCGTCAGAGTCTTTCCCCCCTCAGCTCTCAACTCCCTAACCTCATCTCTTTTCGCCGCGCGCATCCAGCGCCTGACGTATTCTCTGAGAGATCGAGTGATGTAGATTCTTGGGGGCCAAGGATCGGTGGCAAAGTATTCTCCTCCGGGATAGTGGAGAGAAGCTTTGCGTTCTAGCGCGAAGATGATTTGTGGCCAGGTGTGCCGGCTGGTGCGGTGGTTGAGACGGATGTTGTGCTGGGTGCAGAGGGAGAGGATGTGGGATTTCTCGCTGGGGGGAAAGGGTATGGGGTTTTGACGCATGGTTAGTCTTTTGGTGGGGTTTGGGATTGGTGTGTCTACTTGATTTTGCTTTTGGAGAGTTTGGATAGGATTATCGGAAAAGTAATTATAGTAAACAGATGGGAGAGGAACATTGAGACGAGGCCGTTACTATATATATGTAAATCTTGTTCAGATGCTGTTATTCTGGCTTGGTGGATAATCCGCTCAGTTCAGGAGGGCGATTACACACACTACTAATGCTCAGTCTAAACAGTGAACATTTCTATATCAACAAACGAACAATACTCACACCAATAACTAGAGCACAATGACTTATTGTTAATCTCGAAATACTCTTTGTGTGAAAATTCTTTATCTAATGATTTCTGAAAGAAAAACGAACTGGACCAAAGAAAGATTACCCGAGAAGAATTACTGAACAATTCACGTGCACACGCATAAAATGGACAGAAAATATCACATCAATAAATATCTCAGCATTTCAAACTATCTACTCCATCCCAACACTTCTTACTACAGCCAACTAACCAAGTAAGAAAGCCCCAAGTATTTATATCCAACCTTCTTTCACACTCCAAAGCCCACGATGGTGCAAATATGGACAGTGCCCGAGGTCGAATTCCTCAAATCAATCTACGAAGCACGGTCTTCTAGAAAGATAGAAGGCGCCACGCTCCTCAACATATTTTTGACCGAACAAGCACGACATCTACCCGGCGGCGATCTTCATTCTTCGGAATGCTGGCCCTATAGATCGATACAGCGTGGAACCCTTCAGAAGAAGTATCGCGAATGCTGTAACGGAGTTGATGAAATGACTACGGCGGACGCACGACGGATGATGCGACACATTAGAGTTCAGGCGCAGATGCAAGAGCAATTGCAACAGCAAGTGCAAGAGCAAAGGGAAGCGCTAGCCGAGCGATTTGAATGGCAAGCGCCAGTCCAGGTCCCCCAAATACAACAGCAAGTGCTAGTTCAAGATCCACAGACACAGCAATTGCCCGTCAACCAAGCCCCCGTTAACCAAGCCCCCATCGACCAAGCCTCAAGACCTTCACTCCCTCCAGGCACCATCCTCCTCCCAGCAGGCAATATCCGGGTCTCAGGCGGCTCCATCCGTATCCCACCCCACAGTTTACTCCTCCCTGACAAGCTGATTCTCCTACCCAACGGACGAATCCTTGTCAAAACCCCCAAAGCTCTTCCTCCTCACACCATCCAACAGCCCGAGAATGGGGGTCAACTCCGAGCCACCGCTCACTTTCAAGCCCCGCGAAGAAACCCCAATCTTCGTCTTCCGCTTCCGGGTATCCGTCAAGTTGTTGGAAGAGAGTTGCAAGGAAGAGCCCATTTGAACGCTACTAAGACGTCTCGCGCTACTACCGCGCAAGTGATTCGACATAGACAGCGCTCTACAGCTTCCGAGCCCTCGTCTCGGCTCTCCCTGGGAACAACCTGCAGTCAACCCATCGTCCTCGACGATGATGAAGATTCTTCACCCACTGCAGCCGAGATCCCCGTTTCCGATTCGCGAGATGAAACTCCACTATTTGCTCGTGAGTTTCGAAATCTTGCAGTCGATGTTTCCGACAAGGAAGATTCTTCCCCTGCTTCTCCTATTGTCTCGGTTGATCCGATGGCTTTGGTGAGTATTTTGAATTAGATTTCTTTTCTGGTGGTAAGTCTTGATGATGACGATGATGATCAGGCTGGTTCTGATCTCGCGTTACAATTTCTTTATCTCCTTTATTCTGGAGTTTTGTAATTTATATAAATTGAATTTTCTTTGGAAAAAATCCTGTACCATTTGTGATATTTGTGAACGTATGTGAGATGGAATGGAAAGAGTGAGATGAAACTTTTAAATAGATAATAGGATTAGTGGGGTTATTTGATACAATGAGCTAGATGCTCTAGATATATTCAGTTCTTTGTACACCTCAAGATAAAGCAAGATGATCAATTGTTCCCTACCCAGCATTTTAAATCTCTTCAGATATCTACCCTACCTACAAACACATAGTAGTGAAATGAGACCCCCGAAAACTTAGAAAATAAATCAGATACCCAAAATATTTAGAATATATAGCACATAATCATTCTGTAGTTATCATCCAAAAGCGGGATTACTTCTATTGAATAAATTTAATACAATCCTTTCAACTCACGCTTTTAAATAATAATTCTCAATACACATAAATAAATGAATAGAAAAATTGATGAATCATTTCTGTTTTCATATATCAGATATTGAAAATGAGTTTCGAATTCATAAGTAAGATTGATTGATCAAGTATTCAGATGAATCAAGCAAATATGTCTTATCGATGAAATGCTATATGAGTATAACAAGCAGGGGATCACAGAAACGACGTCTAGGGAGCGGAATATATATGTACCAAGAAAAATCTTACAGCACTCACTAGTGATACAATAATCCCATCTCAAATCTCCCAAGCATTAATAATCCACCCACGAAGCGCAAGACGTCGAATCCCAAATAAATCAACCTTATCCAGAATCCACGTTGAAGATGGATATGTCCGTTTAATATCCTAGATAGCTTTTACGCCTGTCCTCTGCGAATCTGTAGTCTTCTGCGAAATTATCGGTATGTGTCGATGTCTGGCATGGTTTGGAGAGGGCGGTTGTGTGGATGATTGGTGGGAGTGTTAATATGTGGAATTTATGTGTGAGTTGCGATGATGGGGATGTGTGGTGGAGGTGGGAAGGTGCATGAGGGGGAGGGGATTGGGGATAGGGTGGGTTTGTGGGGGTTGAGGGAGATGCGTAGAAGGGGATCTGGTGGGGGAAGTTACGAGGGGGGATTTGTAAGGAGGGGTTGTTTGCGAGCAGGTGTAGGGAGGAGATGAGTTCGTCAGGTGTGGCGTTCCAGAGATGAGAGGTGAAATGGAATGGCTGGGTTAGGGTTGGTGATGTGCGGGAGAACAAAGATGGCGGGTAGTGAAGCTAGTTAGGGTCGAGTTCGTTTGAGCGTAGTATCGTCTCAACTCGCAATGGATTTTAATAGGAGAACGCACATTTGCTGCAAATATACAGCCAAGTCTCCAAACATTCAAACACACCATTCTAAGAGAGACTTCATACACGATGAAATTAAAGCACTAGTAAACCACTTGGAGTTGTCGTGTTGGATCAAATAGCAATACTTGGAATAATCAAGAGCAGCATTCTCCGTATTCATGAATTGTGAATATTGTAAATATGAGTGAAATAGACTCGGCTAGACTCACGTGGGAAACTTCGGCACACGCCAATGTCATTGATAGGGGTCCGAACTTTAATAATTAGCCAATGACCGCCAAGTATTAGGCACTAATAGTTCCTCAAGCTCAGCTCAGCTCAGCTTAGCTAAATCTCGATCTCAACCTCCCTCCATTGTAGATGCGTAGGAGTACTTGCAGTAACTTCTTCGCAGGTATTATCAAGATACTGTCCTGAAGATACGAGACTCTTGGACACGCGCTTGATACCATCAAAAATCGAGACGTGCATGGATTTATACTCCTGTTCTGATATTCTGTGACCAGAATATACTATAATATCGTAGAACCAACTGATGAAATACAGTCTTCGGACATCCCCAATCATGAGATGTACGTATTCAGACACGTATATGCAGCCAACAAAGCTAAAGAAGATATCAAGAACCAACCTATACATAGAGTACACTGAACAGCGTAAGAACCAAAAGTCCAGCAATGGCAATAATGATGAGCCACTTCTCACTTGACGACTGATGAATGAGGAATGAGGAATGATTCTGATTTATGGTTTCTTGACCAACACCACGCACGACACGATTCTTTCTCTCCACAACATATCTCGTGAGATTGAGATGTATGCAACAAGAAAACTAAATACACAAGATTCTCACCCATTCAAAAAGCAGTCTACACGTATAGATAAGTAAGTAGGTCAGTCTGTATCCGTGCCAAGTGTCAAGCAAAACGAGAAAAAAAAGACGAGAGGTTGGGGAACGCGCCACGGCTTCGGTCCATCCCATCCATGCCCATGCTCATGCCCATGCCAGTGCCAGTGCCAATGCATATTATCCTTATGTGATCCCATGTCCTTCCATGTCATCCCACTCCACCCTCGAAGGTTTTGGTTCCTGAATGAGCGATTCACGCATTTTCTCGATTGGGCTCTGATCATAGTTTCTCAATGTGATTTATAGAAAATTCACGAGAGATGCGATGTTGTTTTGCGAGATGTGATAGGTTCTTTCCTCTCACTCTCAGCAGCATCAAGGGAAGTATTTGTATGGAATTATATGGAGCCATCATGTATTTATCCCCTAATCGAGCGTGAAGGAAAAGTCCCACCGGTTATTTTCGTATTATTCGTATCATTGGTATCATTGGGATTATTCCTTTTCTTGCCCTTCCCTTCCCTTTCTTTCCCTCTCCCAGCCACACGTTTGTTAATTACTTATTTGATCCAGGAGGGAAGCTTTTGTCGTTTTGTTGCATACATTTGTGATATACGAAGTACGCACTCGCACTCGAGGCTGATTGAATTGGATTGGATTGAATTGATAAGGATATCTATCTTTCGTCTTCAGCTGCATCCAAAACATATTTTGTTTTTCCATTTCCCTTCCCTTTCAAAGTCCACTACACTCACTACACTACGCTATACTACACTACGCACGAAACCTCACCCTCTCCGTTCCCGCATCTGCATCTACCGCCCGTCGACCATCTCTGCCTATCACTTTTTCTCTCCGATATCAAAATCAATCAATTGTGTTTCACAAACGCATCCCATCCATAACATCTCTAGGAAACCGAAACTCATATCTTGTACATCCATTCCTGTCGGTACTTGTGCTTTACCTGTTGAGGAAATCATCCGATAACAATGGCATCCCCTCCATCCCCACCATAGTAAGTCCTATCTATTCTATGCATTTATTGATTCATTCATCCAACTTGCATTCATTCATTCAATCTTTCAATCTTTCCATTTTCAATCCATACCCACGCATACACATATATACACATACACATACACACACACATACACATACACACACACATACACATCATATCACATCACACCACACCACACCAAACCAAACCACCGTATGCATTGGCACATTTTCAAAATGCCACGCAACAAATACACGCCCACAGGCTCCATCCCTCCTACCCACCCCCCAGCATCCCCTCGCGAACCCATTCTCCCCTCCAAACCTCAAACTCTAACACATTCTCCTCCTTCCAGCGATAATACCGAAGATCCTTTGGCGAGTCAGAAAATGATGCATGGTAATTCCATGCCGGAACCCAGCGAATCTCCAAAATCTCAGTTGCACGATGCCATTGAGAGGATTCAGTCTTTGCATAAGAGGAGGGCGCAGATTAAGACGATTTATGAAAATGAGAGACAGTATCTGGATCAGAGGAGTCAGAAGACGAAGAGTAGTTTTGAGGGTTTGATTGTTAGCACGGAGGAACAGATACAGAGTATTAATGAGGTGAGCTTTTGATTCTTTTTCTTGAATCTTGAATGGAGGGAGGTGTGGGGGTGGGAATAGCTAGATTGGAATAGCGAGACGTTGGAGATGTCTCGAGATGAGAGTGAAGGGTTCCATCCAAATTTGCAGCTTCTGACATTTCAAAAATAGTTCCCAGCTTTCGACAGTCATCCAGATTATACAGAGGTTAATGGAAAATTGCATTCCGTCGCATTGGACACCAAAGCTCTCTTTCAAAATGTTAATGCTTTGAGCGAATCAATCATCATGGCATTAGACGCTTGGTATCAAAAAGAAGTCGACAAGTGCGCATATGAAATCAAGCTCGCAGAAAAAGACTACAAGGTATATTCACACTCTTCTCACCGCACTTAATCCTAGCCACCCCAATCCCAAAATCAAATAACTAACACTCTCCAGCGTTCCTTCGATACCTGGCAAGACCTCATCAAATCTGGCGATCTCTTCGGCGCATCCGAACCCTTCAAGGCTTCCGCTCCAACAAATCCCGGTCCTAGTTCCTCTCGCTCCTCGCACCAATTGCAAGATGGTCCCGATCCTCATATGTATGCAGCTCCTCCGGTTCCCAATCCTTATAATTCCATTCCGCATAAATCCGACACGATCACTTCGCAGCATAACAATATTAGACCTCAAAGTAGTAGAAATGCGAGTATAGATATGGGTGCGAATATGAGTGGTGCGATGATGAATGGTAGTATGAATGGAAGAGGAAATGGAAATGGAAATGGAAATGGAAATGCGAATGCGAGTATGAATGGAGATATGAATTATCCGCCTAATTCTAGTGAGAAGCGATCTGGGGGGAAGAAGAAAACTTTTAGTTGGTTGAGTGGAGGGAGTGGGAATGGGAAATATATTGAGTGAGTGGTAGAGGTGGTGATAATGGATGAGGATGGGGTTGAGGATCGAATTATGAGGATGGATGGTTGCGAATAAAATGGTTTGGATGGTTGGTTGGAGGGGATATCTTTGTAAATGAATGGCGTTTGGGAATACCGTTTATGGATGTGATGTTAAGGCATGCATGGAATAGCGAGAAGAAGGTACATATAGTGAGAGATGAAGGGATGGATTGGAGCTTCATTTACATTATGTTACGTTTGCTTTTTGTGTTTGTTGTTTTTTCTTTCCTTTTCTTGCGAATTGGTAATGATGATGAAATGAAATGGAATGATTACATATGATGGATGTAGAGATTATGTACTTAGTTAATGATTATATGATTGTTATGATGTATGTGTGTGTAGGTATGTGTTTAAGTGAATAAAAAAGTGAGTCTGAGAAGTGTTTATGGGGTGGGGATTGGGTATGGGAATTGGTGGATGGGTGTATGAAGAAATTGGGTTAGGATAGAATGGGAAGGAAGTAGAGAGGGGGGTGTGGGATAGAGATGGGAAGCGAGATAGATGGGGATTATGGAAAGGGGAGGAGAGGAGAGGAGGAAGGAAAGAGGAAAGAGAGGGGAATGGTGATGGTGATGGTGATATGAGTAGATTTGTAGAGAGGGGGTGTAAGATGGGGTTTAAGATGGAGGGTGGAGGGTAAAGAGGAGAGGAGAGGAGAGGAGAGGAGAGGAGAGAGGAGAGAGGAGGAGAGAGAGAGGAGAAAGGGAATAAGGATATGAGGCGTACCTTGACAGGTAAAGAGGAGAAAGGATAGGAAAGCAATGGGTGGAGAGTGAAATGTAGAGGAGAGAGTAGGGGGAGAGAGGAGGGGAAGAGGAAGGGGATAGAAAGAAAAAAAAGAAGGGGGAGAGAGAGGAAAAAAAGGAGAGAGAAAAAAAGGAAAAAGGAGAGAGAAAAGAGAGGAAAGGAGAGGAGAGGAGAGAGAGGAGAGAAAGGAAAGAGGAGAAAAAAGAAAGGAGAAAGAAGAAAGGAGAGAGAAAAGAAAGGAAAAGGAGAGAGAGGAAGTAGTAGAGGGAAAAAGTAGTAGAGGGAGGAAGAAGAGATAGATAGATAAATAGTAATAGTAAATTCATAATCGATTCGATCTATATAGCCATACTACCTGATCATGTAATACACCTATGTATATCTAATCGAATAAAGTAGGTAGGAAAAAGATATAAAAGTCTACCTCCTCCCCCCACATGTATATATATATAAAGAAATACCAACTTGTACATCTACAAACCAGTTTCAAACTTACAAACTCTCAAAGTTCTATATCATCTCATCTCATCTCCTATCTACTTTTCCCCCTTCTAACTTCTATCTCCCAACTCCTCATCTCACTCTTCTTTTCTTTCCTATCTTTTCCCTTCCTCCCCTCAATAATCGTATATCCTCTCGAATTCTAATTCGAAATTAGATCTGTGTAATGTTTGTCTAGTATTTGTTTAGTATATACTATATTATAAGATTAATATAAAGAAAGTTAGATAGTTAAATAGATAGATAGATATATATCGTTTGAGACTATTCACTCTCTAACTATTTACCTATCTATACATCCAAGTAGATAAAATAAAATGAATTCACAAGAACACCATTAGAAAGAAAGAAAGGAAGATGATTTTATAATGCACATATATACATATGTCCCCCACAGACCGGCCTCGATATAAATAATATAAATACTATATTTATTAACTGGATGTTTGTATAGATAGGTATGTATAGATTGTTTATCTACCTACCTACCTACCTACCTACCTAAAAATAACACAATAATAAGTATAGTATGAATAACACAGCACAGCACAGCACAGTCATACATCCATCCAGCCAGCTATTCAGATAGCCATCTTGGCATCGAAAACCCAAATCGAATCGAACCGGACTAAATCCCGCAAAGCTAAAGCTAAACCAAACTACGCTCGGCTGTGCTCAGCTAAAAGCACAATTCATATCATATTCGTAAACTCTATGGTTTCAGATCAACTCAACTCAACTAATATAATTCATAAATCCAATCCAACCCGTTCATCTCTCTGTCTGTCTTCCTGTCTTCCTGTCTTCCTGACCATCACCATCACCATCACCAACACCAAGAGCAAGAGCAAGACTCAAAAAAAGAGCAACAGCACCTAAAATAGCAAGAAAGCAAAACCGAAGCCGAAACCGAAAAAGGGGAATCATTCTTAGAAAATGGAAAAGTTTCCTTCACCTCTCTTCTCTCGTCTCCTCTTATTACTTGAGACGACGAAAATTAAAATGATGAAAAATGAAATTGAAATTGAAAATGATGAAAATCATATTCTTATACTTCTTTCTCGTTGCTTTCTCATTTCTTTTCTTTTGAGGGGGGTGGGGGGGGGAAAGGGAAAGCGAAAGCGAAAGAGGAAATAGAGAAAACAGAGAAAATAGAGAAAACAGAGAAAACAGAGAAAACAGAGAAAACAGAGAAAACAGAGAAAACAGAGAAAACAGAGAAAACAGAGAAAACAGAGAAAACAGAGAAAAGAGCAGAAGAGATATAAACAATCAACTAATTAATCAACCAAGTGACTGACTGACTGACTAATTGACTAATTGACTAACAAGTCAAAAACTAGCTATGATCAGAAAGAACATTACATTTTTCCCGAAATCGCGTATTTGAATGGTGAGAGATGATGAGAAGAGAGAGAGAGAGAGAGCAAATTTAGGAATGAAGTATGTTTATCTTCTTGTTTAGCTATTCATTTATTCATCCATCCTTCCATCCATTCATTCATTCATCAATCGATGCACCCATCAATCAATGCATCTATTCATTCATAACACCCTCCCACCCCACCCCACCACCACAAACCCCAGAAATCACACCCCAAAGCAAAATCCACACAAAAGCCCACGCGATAAATTAATGTCGAATCGAAGAAAAAATGAGTAATAAGACGCAAGCCGAAAAATCAAAGTATCTAAACATGATCAGAACGAGCATGAGTATTCAATTCATGACCGCCACCCAACTTCTCCTCATGGCCTTCCGGAACCACATCTGCGAGCGTTTCATCCGTGCCTTGTAGATCTTCCGCCACGGTAACCGTATCCTTGATTCTCATGAAGATGACCGGAGCAGCGATGACGCAGGAAACGGAGAGGATAACCCAATTGCTGATGAATTCATCGTGGTAGGAAAGTTTCTTCGCATCCAATGCCCACATGACAGCACCGCCAGCTGATTGAATACCCTTGTAAAAACCGACGTAATTGGCAGATTTACGACCAGAGTTAGAAAGAGCACCCATGAACCAGTAAACCGATCCTTGCCATGCAGAGTCGAAAAATCCATAAAAGATGTAGAGGAACATAGGACCAATGTATTTTTTACCTCCATCAGTCCAGTCGACAGGAACATAGTCCCCGGTATCTGAATTGGTGCTCTCACGGGTATAGGTTTTTTCGAAAGCATATCCACCACCCCATGTAATCATGGTGATAGAGAAAAGGAGAGCGAGAGCAGACTTGGCACGAACCGAACGACGGAAGTTACCAGCATCGAGACCGAAACCAAAGATGATGGCGCCGAAAATTTGTGCAGTCCAGTATAAAACGTTGTTGAGAGCACGAGTACGGGTATTGAAAACAGCGGCGTTGATCCCATTTTGTTGATAAGTGTAAAACCAATTGGAAGCCCAGAACATGGGGAAGAGGAGGATGATGAATGGTTCTTGAACAATGGTGTCGTAAAGACCGATGAATTCGGATTTCCAGGATGGATGTTTCATGAGAACAACTTTGGTACCATCAGGTCGAACAATGTCATCGGCGTTACATAAAAAGAGAGCTAGAACAGCACCGGCAAACATGAGAATGATGAATGCGATATAGGTTCCATCAGTGACAGTACTGTTGGTCTTGACATTGATATTTTGACCAAGTGGGATCTAAAGAATGTTAGTCTGTGATCTTCTGACATTTATCTGTAATGTCTGCAGCGATGTCTTCTTTCCGCCCTGAAACTTCAAATAAGAAGAAACAGAAGTCGGAGAAAGCGATACAAGTTATAGATAAACTCAATCACACAGGAAGTGCAAAAAATGGTATCAAACTTACCAAAGCACCAAGAACAGCACCAAAGTTGAAAACAGCCCAGAAAACACCAAAGTATTTTCCCTTGTCACCTTCATATGGATAGGAAACCATGATAGTTCCTTGTGCAGTC
Source organism: Botryotinia calthae (assembly GCA_004379285.1). Classification (NCBI taxonomy): domain Eukaryota; kingdom Fungi; phylum Ascomycota; class Leotiomycetes; order Helotiales; family Sclerotiniaceae; genus Botryotinia; species Botryotinia calthae. Next base: position 47,971 of record PHWZ01000140.1, on the reverse strand, counting down.
CACAATAGACCAGCACAAACACCAAGAAGTGCACCGGCGAAGATGTTAAAGCCATCAACATGTGCGTGAACAGAGGCGAGGAGAGCAATTGCATAAATACAATATCCAATACCACCAAAGGCCAAACAAGTCTTGATACCCAATTTATTGACGAAAGTTCCACCGAAGAAAGCGAAGACTGCAAAGGTTGAGTATAGAGCGGTGTTCTAGAAATTATCATGTTAGTAATAAATTCGTGACTGGAAATTGTCTCGATTGTATATATGGAAATTCCATCATCATGAACGCCAAGATAGACAATCTAATTGAAAGAAGTATCAATGAAAAAATAACTCACCATATGATCTGCAAGAGTAGTATCTGATCTTCCACCACCACCAAGACCACCAAGCGCATTAAACATACCCGGGCAGAGGAAGCAGACGAATGCAACCATGGTAAGTTGAACTCGAGGAGATGCATACCAAAAGGTCATGCCAAGGAATCGACGATGCTTATACTTCCATCCATGCTGATCGACGGCGGTGGTGGGAGTACTGGTGCGAAAATCGACATTATCTTGAACGGAGGTAACCTCTGGGGAATGCGCATGCGCAGCTTCTTTCTCCATATTGAATGGACGAATGCGAATTAATGTTTTGGGATATTAGGTATGATTGGTATTATCGAGAAAGAGTGTAACGTAAGTTGAAGATCGATCTCTTAATGGAAAAGACGGGTGGATGAAGAAGTTATTTGGTGTTGGAGAGTTGAAGGGGAGAGATTTGAGCAGTTGTGGGAAGAAAGTCTTATGCGAATTTCCTGCTGCGGTAGAGATTCTTTTGAAGCCGTCGTGAAGAAAAGATTCACCCTTAGTGCGTCTTCAAATCCTCGATATGGTCCAATCACCTTGTTGACCTGTACACAAATAAAAGTGATACAAAAGGCATCAACCCGTTCCAAAGCGTAAATCCGTTATTCCGATGAGATTGGTAACAAATCTACGGTGAATATGAATATTCTTCTTCTCGTCCTTCACAGCCTTGGAGAGTGAATCGGAATGAAAATGCAAATTATATATCCAGGTCGGTAAATAGTAGAACGAGGTCAGAATGAAGTGACGTTGAGGTGAGGTGAGGTGAGGTGAGGTAAGGCGAAGTCAATGTGATATTATACTTCTCGACCTATGAAGCACTAGCAACAACCACATCGTATATCAACCACGACGGATGCAGGTCTTAAACTACTTATAAGCTGCATCTTCATTCTTGACCCTTGCCTGTCCCTGCACTGTGCATCCACAATCATGTTCCCCCATGTTTTGATCGCAGATATTTGAATCAATCACCAAGCTGTTCTTGATTTAGTAATCAGTGTGATGTAGTATGGACGTGTGAGTATGTGATAATCATGATAACCATGATAATCATTGATACGTTATCTATCTTTGCCCGCCAATCTTTTTTTTTCTTTCCTCTCTTCTCTCTAATGGAGTAATCTCATGCACGACTTATCAAAGCCCGGCGGTTTAATTGGAGCTTGGGCTTGTCTGGTAAGTAAGAAATGATTCAAATTAGTAACTTTCTCCGCACGATAATCGGCATGGGGAAGGGAAGGGAAGGGAAGGGAAGCGATTTGACTGGTGAGAAATGGAAGTGTAGGGGAGTGAAGGCTGGAGTGAATGCTCGAAGGAAGAGACATAGGAATGTGTTGGATTGAAAGAATTGATGGCATGGAAAGACTGATTCCTTGGTAATGAAGCTTACAATTTCGACCACTTGATCCAAATCTGAAGACGACGATCCACAGTCATAGGTTCAAGGTCCAATACCAATACCAATACCAATACCTATACCCAACATCCAACACCCGATATCTAAAGCCATCCAAACAATACCAAGTACAGAGTAGCAAACACCTACCGGATGACAATGCGGGGCAAGATTTTCGGTGGATCCATGGGATTCGACCTTTGAATTCATTCTTGGCTGCATGAAAATTGCATCTGGGTTTAACCCTCAACGGATGGTTGCATGCCATCCTACATTGGATGGAGGTGGGAGAGTTCATCTTACCACCGATTTTGAAGATGAACTTTGTATGTAACGTATGATATTGGTGGTGAAAAGGGAGGATGGGAGGAAGAAGGAGAAGATTTTATGGTATGGATGGGATGTATGGTATGGATGGGATGGGTTTCAGATAGGATGAGAGATGTTCATTTGATCTTTTGGATTGATATCAGGATTAGTATCAGTATCGGTAGGTATCGATATCAGTATCAGTATCATATCATATCATATCAACATCAACATCAGTACCAACATCCCCATCCCTCGAGTCCCAACACCAGAAACAATAGTGGAGAACACAGTGTAAAATCTCAAGTAATCAAATCAACATCACGATACGATACCAAAACCCAACTGATTGGAAACAACGATAATCATTCACCCTAAGGTTAGTTATCTCGGAATTCCCAAAAAGATCAACTAATAGATACGTCTCATCGTTCTACCCACTCACTACAAGTCATCGGAAAAAAGAAAGAGACTATCATACCAATTGATGGGACTTGTCCTGACCTGACTGGTGTACCTATCGATGTAGATGTCTAGAGACCAAAAATATCAATACTGTTTGTATTGTTGTTTTACCGTTTATCGTTTATCGTTTATTGTTTATCGTCTCATCGCCTCGCCTCATCGTACATCACCGCTTATCCAATCCTATCCCAATATCATCTACTTATCATATCATATCACACCGATAATTCTCGCCCGAATGTCTGGTACCACGTCAAATATCGATAATCCGGCCCTATTTTCAACCTTCCCCCTCCCTCATGATAGCCATCTGGCAATCCTGTCCCGATCCGCCGAAAGACCAGAATGATTTTCTATTTCTTATTTTGGCACTCTGCTTGCCTCGAGCTTGCTTCGTATGAGAATGAAGCTTTCTTGATCGGCTCGCTGAATTGAGCCGTCGAAAAGAAAAATCCTTGATCTGAGAAATCGATCTAACAAATAGTACACATGATAGTCCGCGTCCGAACAAACTCTATTTAAGCATTTCGTTTGGTCTGCTCGGGATTCCGTTTTCCATTTGTTTTCGAGTCTCCAGTCTTGTCGTGCGTACGTACCATTCTCGAAGCGGTTTGCCTTTGTTTCCTTGCCTTCCTTAGGTGTAGATAGAGTCACTTGTTGCAATCGTGTACGAGGATTGATGATTGGTTCTCTCATAGGAAACGAACAGAATGGACAGAATGATTGAATGAATGGACTCGTTCGTATCTTAAATTCTGACTGCAGCATCACCCACCACTAGAAGAACACGGAAGGTCCACCGGTTCTTACTAGGTTTCCCGAACCCTCTCATCCATCCATCTTCCATCTTCCCAACCCAATAAACAAAACTCAAATCCCGATAAATAAATCACAAGTAAGCAGGCAGGCATACACGAAACATACATACATCGTACATAAAACATAGCAATCAGAGCGAACGAGCACAAGACACAACAAGGATATTGAACCGAGCAGGAAGCGATGACTGAAAATCTTCTATTCATTGGTTTCTATCATCATGGCATGGTCATGGTCATTATAGTTGTCTGTCTGTCTCATCCATACTTAAGTCCATGCATGCATGCATATCATACCATACCGAACCGTAACATTATATTATATTTCCAAATCGTTGATTTCGTTTTATTTCATCTCACAGTCCCACATCCATGATTCATAATGTTCTCGAACGATAGACGTCTATCTGTTATTATGCGAGGTAGAGAGAGGACTTTCTCTCCATAATTGATAAGGTTTGGACGATGGAACGATTGGGAATATAATGGTAATAGGAATAATAATAAAATACAATACAATAGAATAGAACGGAACAGATTAGTGATGATGGTTATGATAGTTATGATGGTCATGATGGTTATGATAATCCCATTTGCTATCTATCTACATACATACATGAGTAGTTCATTCTATCAAATCTACCAACCCATCACTCAATCAATCAATCCCCATCCCAAGCCTCCCAAGACCCCCAATGTTACAATCAAGTGGATCCCCCTCCCTCCATAAATAAACCCTCACGTTCCCATCTATCCATCCATCTATCCATCCATCCATCCATCCATTCCAAAAGCGATGTTACACCAACCCAACCCAACCCCCTCCTCCCGAATCCCAATTCTAATCAATCATATATCCATTATCGCATTCAAATATGATATGATGATGAGTTTTTGTATGTATGTATGTATGTATGTATGTATGTATGTGTGTATATATGCTTCAGCATAACACTAATAGTCATGGTAGTGGTAGTGATCGTGATAGTTCACCGCTGCGTTTCCATATCTTGTCTTGTCTGTCCTTGGGCTGGATGGATATACATACATATATACATATATACATACATATATACATATATACATACATATGAATGACAAATATAGTTCCCTAGATAGGAAGGATTAGAAAGCTCTCTGTCTCTCTCTCTCTCCTCGAATCGGATCGGAATCACATGGGATGAGATGGGGTGGAGGGTGAGATATCGTATCGTACTGTATTATTTCTTCTCGATATCTCAATCTCGCAATTTTCCACTCCATTCCATATCACGTGTGTTTTTATTTCATTTCATTTCCTTCGTTTCATTCCACACCATGAGCAAGCTTAATTAGTAATCCCTCTCACAAGCAAGCAAGCAAGCAATTCATATATCTACATATACTATAGAAATATCATTCTCACTCTCATTCTCATTCTCATTCTCATTCTAAATCTCTATAACCTATATATATATACATCTATATCTATATCTACATCTATATCTATATCCATCACCCCTACCCAGTACATCCAATTTCCAACCACAACTTCAAATCTATTGCACTTCGATTCCTTCCTTCCTTCCTCCCTACTGATAAACAAATAGAAAAATTCAACCAATCCACTAAATCAAAATTCGGGGTTCTTTCCGATCGATTTTCACTCAGCCTCGCTTATTCATGAAGTACACTCATGCTTTACATTTAGTACAGTTTAGTACATCATACATCCTTGTATAGTTACATCGGTTGCTGGATGCATCTGTAAGTAGGTTGCCTTGTTGTATTGTGGTATGGGGTTGGGTGGGTATCTTGGCTTAGGGGTCTTGTGGTGGTCTTGTAGTGGTCTCGCTCTTGGTCTGTTGGGGCGGGGCGGGGCTTGGGTGGGCGGCTGGCTGGCTGTTGATTATTTTTGGGGGAGGTGAGATTGGGTTGGTAGGTGGGATGAGGATGGTTGTTGAGTTTCATGATGGTGATGATGTTTTCGGTTCGAATGTCAAAATCCATTATGTGCTTGGCGTTCGTTCGGTATTCCGTTTGAATTGGCCATTTGTGTTTTTTTCTTCTTTTCTTCTTTTCTTCTTTTCTTTTTAGAATGATGGAATGCATTATCGAGATTGTTTTTCGTCGTACTATCTATCATATCCGTCTGTATTATTTTATTGTAATTCTTAAATCTTCTTTTCAATTATTCTCTCTCTCTGTCTTGGATGGATGGATACAAACCTTCTTCTCTTCTCTTCTATTTAACAACTCCTTCTTTCTTCCTATCTTCCCATCTCCCTATTCGACCAAGTGAATAAATAAAATGCAAGCGCATTTACTTTAGGTAGGTTGGGCTATATGATCTGTGTAAAAGCATGGAGTAATCTCAGACTCGTTTGAATGCGGATGGACTTCTATTCAGTCTCCTGGCATATTCGTACTGTGCGGATAGTCAAACGAGAGGGAGAGATGAAAGCTTACATTCATTAAATTTTACATCTGGATAGGTACGGAAGATAAACCATCTTTCAGATGAGAACTTATTAAAATCCCTCCATTTACTTTCAGTAGCAAGAGTCATTTATATTGAGCCCCCAACCCTTCGAAAAACCTCTTAATGCCTATACTAGACTACCCTATTCATCGCCGTATACCAGAAACTAGATATCGCAGGTACTTAATCGAAAATATCCGAATCGAATTCTCGCTAGGGTAGGGTCTGCATTCCTGACTTCAACTTCATTCGAATCTCGACACAATGCACATACTTGCACGAATTGAAAATCGTCGCACTTTCTTCCCTACATAATCTGTTTGTTGTATAATACGTAGATGCTAGCGAATTTCTGGTCGCACTATGTATGGAATGAATGTATGAGGTTTGATTATTCATTACTATCGTGCTTGATAGATGAGCACGATTGAGTTGAAATAGTAAACACCGGGGTTCGTGAGTTTTATATGTATATAAACGTGCTGATTTGACGGTTTGGTTGGTGTGTGTTTGTGTTTTTCTGAGGATTTGCGGTTTGTGTGCGGAAGTGCGGGTACAGGGTCAGAATTGGAATTGGAATTGGAGGTCTACATATCGTGTTTCTCTGCAAAGGACACAGGAAGGAAATGGAGTAGTACTGGAAAAGATAGCATTTTGAGAGAAATGCTTAATTGTATTGTATTGTGTTATCGTTGTTTGTTGTTTTGATCGGGTTTGGAAACCGAGGATGTTCTGATTGACTTGCTGTTCACTTGTTTGCTTGTTTGCTTCCGTGTTAATGTTAATAATGTCTGCCGTGAATGAAGAATTTGGGGTATAGTCAAATATCAAATGTCAAACGTCAAATATCAATCATGGTGTTTCGATGGTCTAGCTTTCATTGAGATATATTGGATATCTATCTATCTGTCTGTCTATCTGATAAATAGGAAGAGTATCTAAGATGAGATGAATGGATGGATGAAATTGAAAATATGGTTATTTAGCTGGAGTTGTAAATGGGGCAGAGTAGAGTAGGTTGGTGGTATGGATAGATAGATGGATGGATCGAGTGCAGATTAGGGGGAAGAATCTTGCGACAGGGAGTTGGGAGTGGAATTGTTATTTGTGAGGCTTGGAGATGAGATGATGTGTTTGGGTATTGGGTGTATGTATATATGTATAGTATTTATATAACTAGTTATATAATGTATGTTGGAATTACCACGTGGACAATCAATCACGCTTCATACACCTAGAATCATCAACCATCATAAGATTGGTCAGCATCCCCACCCTCCTGAATCTTAACAGGCTAAATCACATGCATTTTGAAATTATCATGATCATGACTCGATTGACGAATATTACTGTTCCGATTCTCCATAGATTGTTCAAGGCAGAAATGGAATGCATGGGATTACGGTATCGGGTTATGAGAACACATATACTGATGTTTGTTGAGGCCACATAATACCTCAATCAAGCGGCACAGTTGCCTAAAAGTATGACGAGAGGAGCGTATATAAATACTGAAAGTATCAGCGACATAATAATCAAGCTCTTCTTTGTTGTAAGTTTTCAACATGGCTTCTTCGAGTGGTCATACATTTTCACGTTTGGTTGTACTGCTTTTTGTGTTTCTGTTGTTTCTGACAACACAAACGATGGCTCATGAGTATTTTGATGAACGAGACGCCTTGATAGCACTTGAAGAAGAATTGGAAAACTTTGGAGAATCAGATATGGGTCTGTCAGACAACAGTTACATGTCTTCACCAAAACCTTTCAAACCACAATCGCTAGAGAGCTACCAAGACTTTCAAATTGAATTGTTCGGACCGGAATATATACGGTTTTTCGATAGATTACTTCAGTTCTTCAATCAGCCCTCATCCATTGAATACAGAAAAGCAGTCCAGACATTCGAGATTGCAGGTTGGAGTCAAGAATACACCTAAAGCGTGATCTGGCCCGGCATTACAAATCTCCTTTTAAATCTTCCTAATCTCTCAGTTCTGTACTGGAAAATTTCTCAACCTATACCCCCCGAGATACTCTCCAATCTCAGCATAACGAATCCAGGTATCCGCATTCACTTACACAATCTTCCCCGCATGAGAGATCCCGATATATGGGATTATGGTGAGGTCTCAGAGAACTCCACCGCCATTACAAATCGTATGCAGGAAGATGCACGTTCGATCCTTTGCTCTCCATTATTATATTCCATCAATGTCGATATCGAAAATTCCTACCCGACAGATCCGGCTTCGATGCGGATTCTTTTCGAGATTCTGCGCTCCAATCCGCCGAATTTGCGGGAATTTCAGTTGAGATTGTCGCACTTTGGATGCGTGATTGATAATGAGATTGAGGCCTTTCCATTTCTTTCGAGCGAGTACAATACAAATAGGGAAAATATGACATCGATCCAATTTCCCCCGCTGGAAAAGTTGGTCGTGGAAGGGTATGATTTTGAGGAATCACCTGATGGAGGAAGTGGATGGTACATGAATATCGAAACGCCCGAAGTCGATTGGCGGACACTTCTCAAGTATCCTTGGAATAAACTCCCAACGTGGCTCATTAACCAGATTGGAGAATATCGTTTTAGTGTCGTGGATGCAATTCGTTACATACCTATTGAACGACTTCCATCTTTTGATGGGGTGTCGAATTTGGATGTTTGGTTAAAAGTTATGGATTGGTCTAAATTGAAGACTCTTCATATGATAGGATTTAGTCCGGTTGCGGTGCACAAATTGGGAATTGCAGGTGTATTAACTGGATTGAAAGAGCTTCAAATCCATGGAATGAGATATCCAGGGAAATACAACCTAAAATCAGAATGGGAAAGAGTAGTGGATTTTTTGGACGATATCACGAGCAACGAAACAAGTCTTACATCTCTTTTGATCCGTGATATTCCGTTCCCGAAAATGATTACCTGCAACGATTCGACAACAGAATATAAAGCTACGGAGAAATTACTGGATACCTTATTAAGACATACATATCTCACAAAACTTCACTTGTACGACGGGATACAGTTTTCCTCTTGGGGATCAGACTCACAACTACCGAAGCAGATCCCCACATTGGTTTCTGTTCTTAATTCGTCGTCAATTGAAGATCTCGCAATTGATATACCATCACTCCCCGGCTCCAATTTCTCAAACTCCGAGAATGGTAATTGGAAGACCGATGGAATTGATCCGAAAATCTCGGATGAAGAGATATATAAAGCTTTCACTCCTCTTACTCAACAACCTCGGTTAAAGAGCGTGGAATTCCATGTTCCAGCACCTGAATGCTGGACGCATCAAGTAAAATGCGTTATACATCAAGAGATGTACGGTAGATCAGGAGAAGCAGAGATAATGGAAGTAGATTATCGTAAGTTCCAGGATCAAGCGGATATGTTGGAAGTGGAAAGATGTGAGAGGGAAGAAGAAGAGTTGGGGAAGAGGACGAGGAGATTGTTCGAGTGGATGAATGGGGAAAGGGAAAAGATCGGAGAAGATGCGATTGAAAGGTTGAGGGTTGTGGCGGGGAGGGAGTTACTTTTGGGAAAGGAGGGGGTGTAGGTGGAGATGTTGGGAAGGACGTCGACCGGTTGGCGGTGGAGGGGGGAGAGTGGGGTTTGGAGTTGTTGGACCGGGGAGGAAGAAGAAGCGACAAAGTGTGAGGGGGGGAGGAGATGGCGAGAAGATGATCTTTGGGGGTGATAGGCGTGTGTTAGAATTACTTTAGTTTTACAGACGAATAGTGAGGAGCAGGAACCATGAAAGAGGAATTTGAGATTGCATGAACAGGCCGATTTAGTTTTGATTGTCATCCCAATTTGATTTCGGAACTACTAGACCGGTATACTCAGAGAGTTTGCCGATTGTTTTCACGCGATATGGATATACATGAGATCGGTGAGGATGATTATAACCACCCATTAATTGAGAAAACACTTGGGTCAGATGATCTCTTGCTCTGCAAAGAAACGTTTGACTTGTGCTCTATATCCTGTGCCTTGATTCTTGCGCCTCGGTCTAATTGATACGATAATACTTCCAGACGATCACTCGAAGCGTATCTAGACGAATCAAAAAGAATTGAATAACCAATATTGACAGGATGAGGTTTACACTTCTAACGCAATGTAAGTGGTAGTGTAATATTGATGGATGTAGTCGGTACGTTTCAGAAGAGAGCACTGCTGCTAGACTTCTACTTGAAGCATATTCTAAATAGCCTCAACGGAGTAATCAAGAAGAATTGTGTTCCCAATCACTGGATTCCAACATAAGTAACAAATCAATCTGCATTATAATCAATGATGTTTGGACGATCGACGACGAGATGAAAACCGTTACATGCTAGGCAATGTACCAGAGAAGGCTGAGACAAGTGGATAAGAGAACTCTCGGTTATCTCAAACGGGCGGGACTGACAGAACCCTTCGAAATCTCCCGGTGAGGCTGTTCTCGACTTTCTCCAAGGCTGTCGTCTCGCTGTCCTTGGAAATTATTCACTCCACTTTTCTGGCCGCTTTTACATTTCTCCAATTCTGCCACTCTCAATCCTTAATACGAAAGAATACAATTAGATACCGGTCAATCAAGCTCAAGACGACGAAATTGATTTTACAACAAACGATTCATTCCTGCACATACATATACTCACATACTTCCTCATTAATTGTACCTTTCTCGCACTCATTTTCTGGCTCGCATAGTCATGATAACTACAACACTCATAATCTGTTAATGCCGAGATTATTAGAGGCATTGCGCCTCAAAACCCCCTTGATCCTCAAACCCTTTTCTATAAATCAAGAATTAGGCAAATCGAGGAGCTGATCCCGAGTCACCAAATGTCTTGGGATTTGTTAAAGCGATTTATCGAGTCCGATGTGTTCAATCGGAATCCATTCCTCTCCGTAGCCTATCTTTCGTATGCCAATTACCCCTTTCCGTCCAGTCGCAGACTCCCTTTACTGATTGCTTGAGTTGGCAGACGGTATGCAGACCATGTCGGGATACATTATGTTCTTTGCTCGAAGTTGCGACAATTTAGTTATGAGGAGATTGAGTTCTTCCTGCCGCAGCTATGCCACCTAATTATCAGTGTCGATAATGAGTCTGTGGCTCTGGAGGAATTCATTCTGGATTTGTGCGAGGAATCGGTCAATGCTGCATTATTGGTGTGTTTGGAGACAGGACATGCAAGATGGAACAAATCACTAACTAGAATCGCAGACATTCTGGTTGTTCCAAACATATCTCCACGATCTTTCTGCGAATCCTCAATCCGAAGCTTTCAAAACATGCAGACGAATTTATAATAAGGTCCAGCATATCGTATTCGGGGTATCGGAAACTCCAACGAAGAAGATCAGTGAGAATGTCTTACCTGTTACTGTTCTAGCAAGTTTTGTTCTAGCGAGCATAGCAGTTCCTTTTCTACCAAAATGGGCTGGACCATTGGCTATTTCACAGGCACGGAAACCTCAAAGTACAGGGAATGTGGTCGCAGATACTAGTCAGATGCAGACACAAAAGATTGTTCGAAGTCATACAACGACACCGGGGTCTACACGAACAAAACAGAGGAGAGAGGCTGCAAGGATCGCCAGCGCCCCAGGCAGTGGTGGTCTGGATAGTGCTGGACCCTCTGAAGCCCCACCAGATCTGGCTCGATCGAACTCCTTAACTAGACCCACCTCATCGAAATCTAGCCGAAAGGTACCCCTAGAACAGATACGGCCTTTGCGTTTAGACCTCAAAGCATTAGAGCCTCGAAATCAAAGCTCGGCATCCCTTCCAGAATTAAGAAATCCAAATCTACCTAGTAGACCAGCAACACCCGTTACAGCTGGTCTTCCAACGAGGCTGACTGAACCTATCAATAAAAGATACTCTCAGCATTCACATGGCGGAAAAATTCTGACTCCAGCATCATTAACTGACAAGCAGAAAGTCAAATTATTAAGGCAAAACTATTTTCGATCTGAAACTCAATTTTTAACGGCTCTGGAGGATATATCAAATCGTCTAGTCATCGTCCCAAAGCCAGCGCGCCTTAGTGCATTGCGTGCCGAACTTGCACTTATTGCTCAGGATTTACCAGCTGAAGTTGATATACCAGTTATCTGTCCTGCCACTCTCGTGGATGGAATTCCTAGCAAAAGTAAACATCACCGTATTGTTCGCCTGAATCCAGCGGAAGCGACAGTATTGAATAGCGCCGAAAAAGTACCTTATCTTTTGATGGTAGAAGTACTTCGGGATGACTTCTCCTTCAACCCGGAAACTCTAGACAATGAACGTTTATTGAGCCGATTAGTGTCAGAGGAAGGAACCCATAAGAGACGAAGATTTGACCTCTCGGAATCTGGACGATCGTACGGTAGTCACATCATCAAAAGTACGGATAATACTCCCGATAGTGTTTTTGAGCCAATCAAGGGCGATTTGGGCAGCTCACCATTAATCAAAGATATTGATCACGACGAGGAGGACGTGCGCACCCCGACCTATAAGGAAAATGCAACTACCTCCCGGCCAACGCGCAAATCAAGCGGTGCAACGACTTTATCGAGCTTATCCGGTGTTGCAACACCTAGGACATCCGGAACATCAACGTCTAGATCCATCAGTCCTACGCCTAGAAGGAAGATGACCATTCCAGGAGCAGGTCGATCGGGAGAGAAAGATCAACCGGACTTTTCTACCTTAACAACACATATTAGGACTGCTACACAAATGCTTACCCAGCTCAATTCGACAAGTGGGAAAAGACCCAAACATGAGGTTGATGCAATTCGTCATAAAATTATCGCTAGTATACAGAGTCTTGAAGAGCAAAATTATGACTCAGAAGACAATGTGCAATCACAGACTTTTGACATGATTATGGAAAAAGCGAATGCAGCAGCAGCAAATGTTGCACCGGAAGATATCGAGGAAGTATCACCAACTGATGCGGATGCTGTCATTAATGTCGGAGCTGGTGCAGCTCGAATGGAGAATGATCAAAAGACTGGTGGTGTTCAAAGAAAAGGGGATAGAGACGATCCAAGCGCTGCGACATTCGGAGAAGCATGGAATGTCAAGAAAGAACGTATCAGGAAGTCCTCACCTTATGGATGGATGAAAAATTGGGATGTTTTGAGTGTCATCGTAAAGACTGGTGCTGATTTACGACAAGAAGCATTTGCATGTCAGCTTATTCAATGCTGCGATAATATCTGGCAGGATGCAGGAACTCCAGTTTGGGTCAAACGAATGAGAATTTTGGTCACTGGGGAGTCATCTGGTTTGATAGAGACAATCACGAACGGTGTATCCTTGCATTCGTTGAAGCGTAGTCTCACACTTGCTACGATTGAAGCAGGTCAAAACCCCCGAAGGAGAATTGCTACGTTGAGAGATCACTTCGTGAAGACCTTTGGACCACCCGATAGTGATGCATACAAAGCTGCAGAAGACTCTTTCAAAAGATCACTCGCAGCATACAGCATTATCTCTTACATTTTACAGTTGAAAGATCGACATAATGGTAATGTTCTCATTGATAACGAAGGGCACATTATTCACATCGACTTCGGTTTTATGCTTTCCAACTCTCCTGGGTCGGTTGGTTTCGAAGCTGCCCCTTTCAAATTAACACAGGATTATGTTGATGTCCTAGGAGGTGTTGGATCACCTGCATTTGACGATTACAAAAAGTTATGCAAACAAGCTTTCCAAGGTATGATTCTCATGATATCTATGGGCGATTCATTTTTAACAAATTGTAGCATTACGTAAATCAGCAGATAATCTTATTGATCTCGTTAGTATGATGGGACGAGAATCAAAGATGCCTTGTTTTTCGTATGGAGTTGCTCAAGCAACGAATAGTCTGAGGCAGAGGTTCCAGCTGCAGATGAGTGCCGATGAGGCAGAGACGTTTGTGGAGACAGACTTAATTGGAAAGTCTTTGGGGAGTTATTACACACGATTGTAGGATTTTCCGCCCCCTTCACAATCGTGGATGAATGCTAATTGAGAATTGATAGATACGATACTTTCCAATATCGTACCCAGGGTATATATTAGTAGGTGGAGTGGGCATGCATGCATGCATGCATGCTGGGCAGTTTCTTGGAGAAACTGGTAACGTTTATAATTGAATGCATTGTGACTGGCATGGCGTTGGATAATATCATTGAGCTGATTGATTTATGTGTGGCATTTACGTGAAGCGAATTTCAAGGGGAGCGAAAGTGTCTTGTTGAACGGAGACGATATGAGGAAGAAAGAGCAGAAGCGATCTGATCTTTAGCATTAGAAGTGATTTGACTTGATCGTTTGAATGGAATGATAATTTCAGTTCAATGAAATCGAATGAGGATTTATTGTACTTGCAATATTAGCTTAGGTCATAGGAACATGCACTGTTTTGCCTGGCTGATTGATATGGGGAGAAATATTAATCAAAATTTCTCTCATGTTACCATCTTATTGCGGCCAATAATAAGAGACTTCGAATCGAGAATTCTGGTTGCTGAGACGAAGCTCAGATAGGATCAGAGTTTCGCCAATTTGGGGAATTTTTCTGCATGCATATTTGTATATGCAACGATTAGGAGGTTTCGAACGTGTATTCGCGAATCACTGACGTATCAAACACCCCCAACAAACACCCAAAGTGCCCGACTGCACGTTCGGCCTACCAGTTCCGGAGTCTCGATTTGATTAGTCTATTGTAAAATCTCTAGAGGTAATGGTTGATCTTCTAGGGTTCGCCTCATGACTATCATCGTGGTTCTGGACTCGTTCATTTGATGGATGGAAAAGACCAAATCTTAGTATTGATACAACAAATACAAGGACTCGATACAATGGTGTTTTTTGCCCCTAGATCACAGCAGTTCTCGACTCGTCCGTCCCAGGGATTGAAAAGTCCTTGACTCACAAGATCGGTGAACAAATATCGTTCTCGGTCCCGTGCGTACCTCGTGTTAATAAGTACCTAGTAGTGGCAAACACGATACATTTGAGAAATGATTCGAGACCGGGTAAATGTAAATATAGTCATGTACTCGAGATGCATTAAACTCTTTGCATCCAAGGAAGAAGATGATCCGATTTTTCTGAACTTAGATGGAGCGGAGCCAATTGGCCAAGCGGTTGGTAAAATCCTACCTTGGGAAAACCCCGCAATGGGGCTTATTACTCCATGGGGTTGAGTAGACTAGCAGGCGTCTATACTTCGGCAGGGTAAGTGAAGATTACCTACCCCCTGTCTTACGAAAATGTGGAGAGCATAATTAGGCTAAATCCAAACATCACCAGCCTTTTCGCTTCGTGATGAACAGCACAAAATTTCCACCAATAGATGGGCTGCAGCACGCGGACTGGATTATATCCTCGGATGTGCAAATGCGGATTCGACATGGTTTTCCTTCCTCTGGTTGCGGAATCGGGGTGATAGATGGGGATAGATGCTCGTTGTTTGGTGAGGAAATAAGCGTAAATGGGAAACAGGGGAGGAGCTCCAATTATTCATTTTCCAACACAGAGGTTCGTTTTAACCGGTGCAGTGCACATGCTACATAGACGTACCAATTGAGTGAATGGCATGACAGGGTCGTCTTGTACTCTTCATATATAGATATAGTACCATGCCACTCAACGTTGTACTTGCCAAGAATTTTATTCTTGAAACTCTTTTTATTCTTTCTCGTCGTTGTCTTTGTGCTTCGCGATTGAGTAGTTCCAAGGGAACAAGGACGACAAGATGGGAAAGTTTTTCAATATCTCGTTGGCGGCGTTTGCATCTACCGGGTATGTTTGAGCCTTTCGTCGACAGAGCGTCTCGAGTGATGTGGAGATTTCTAACTGGTTTTCAATAATAGATCGTTTCTTTTTGGTTACGATGCTGGTGTTATGACAGATGTGATAGCCTCTCAAAATTTCCTCAATTTCTTCAACACAACACAAGATTCTTCTATTATCGGTGCTATCAACTCAACCTTCAATGGTGGTGCTGTATTTGGTGCCCTTCAGGGCGGTCTTACTATGGATCGATATGGACGAAGGATTACTATCTTCATGGGAGCATTGATCTGTCTCGCTGGAGCAGTATTACAAACTGCTGCACAAAATCTGGCCATGATTCTCGTGGGTCGTATCTTTACAGGATGGGCGGTCGGTCTGCTCAGTATGGCTGTACCAGTTTACAACGCTGAGTGTGCGGATCCGAAAATTAGAGGATTGATTGTGGGATTGAGTCAACAGATGATTGGAGTGGGTTTTATTGTGTATGTTTTTTTCTTTCTCTGCAAATTCAAGAGAGATTACTGACGTTATACAAGATCAACTTGGGTAGGATATGGTTGTGGTGTTACAAAGGACAGTCCTATTCAATGGCGAGTACCACTCGCTGTACAAATGATTCCTTGCCTTATCCTCGCTTCTGGCATTCTCTTCTTCCCCGAGTCGCCTCGTCATCTCATGGAAACCGATCGTGAAGATCAGGCATTGGCAATTTTGAGAAAATTACATTTCAACGGTTCGAATGATGAATTCATCGTTAAAGAGTTCAACGAGATCAAGGAAACAATTGCGGCAGAAAAGGCAATTACGGTGCCAGGATGGAGAGTCATGTTTACAGTACCACAATGGAGAACAAGATTGGGTCATGGAGTTGCTGTCCAAGCATTTACTCAGTTCACTGGAATTAGTAAGTTGGAAGAGAACACAGGGACTACATGGTTGCTGACATGAGATAGACGTTATTGGTTACTACCAAAATACTATGTACAAGGCGTTGGGAATTACTGGAAACAGAGCCTTACTCGTCTCTGGAATCTACAACTGCATGGGACCTTTGGGAAGTAAGTCAAACATACTACCATCCAAGATAAAACACTATAGAAACTAACAACAAATTCCAGATCTCGTCTTCATCACCTTCATGATCGATCGAGTCGGACGTCGCAAGCCGCTCCTCTGGGGAACCGTCGGTATCACCATCGCCCTTGTCTGCCAATCCATAATCAACAGTCGAATTGATCCCGAAAACGCACAGCGTGGTCTCTCTATCGGAGGAGTCTTCTTTATTTTCTGCGTCACAGTCATCTTCTCATTCTCATGGGGCCCCATCTCCTGGGTCTACATGTCCGAAGTCATGCCCATGCAAATCCGTGCTCGTGGAAATGCATTCGCAACTGGTATTGGTAACTGGCTTGTCGCTACATTCTGGGCACAAGTTTCGCCTCAAGCTTTGAAGGCGCTGACGTGGAAATTCTATTTCTTGTTTGCTGGTGAGTTGCTTTTGGTTTCCCTTCGTCATATCTCTGAAACGTGTACTAACAAAATCTATCACAGCATGGAACGTAGTAGTCACTATTCCCATCGTCTTCTTCTTCTTCAAAGAAACTAAACAACTCTCCCTCGAGGAAATCGATCTTCTCTTCGGCGAACGTGCACTCGGCACCCTTCCTGATGATATCTCAAAGGGAATTGAACACAATGGTGCTGTTGAGACAGAACATCATGAAATGCATGATAAAGGTGCAGATCAGGTTTAGAAATTGAATTGGAGCGGGATGTTAATATACCTTGGAGAAATGAGGAGAAGATAAGATGGGCAGCATACACTATCGTTTTTGGTCTTCAAGTACCGGAACTCGGTACTAGGTAGTTTTAGTTGAAAGCAGATACCTTGAAATACATTCGTATAGCGAGAATTGAAGTGATATATATATATATATGGACTGGGTTATTCTTGAGGGAAAACTACTTCCCCACTGGCGGTGAAGTGCTTCACAAACCCCGGAGATCTGTATCCCAAGTCGTTTGCAAAAGTAGCGATTAATTGTTCAATTTTCAGAGGCTATACAGCTAGCAATAAACATGTCAAAAGAAACGAAAATAGTGCTTCGGTATCGAGAATAAGAACGAGCATGTGGACTTGAGAACAATAACATGACGACCAAATTAACGAACAGAATTAAAGAGAGAATAATACAGTTTTTTCGGCACTCCCATCTTTCAGTATGAATCTTGCTACTAAGTCCTCAATGTATTTTCCAAACTAATTCTTTCTTTCATCTAGCTTTTAAATCACAGGGGATCGTTGTTCTTAGCACACAACAAAGAATAAAATACACAAAAAAGTATTATTTGTTATCCAAGAACAGCCACGATGCATAGAAGACAAAGGACATATCTTCCACAAAGCAACACTCATATACCATCTCCAGTATTACGGAAACAATATGAATATGGTATCAAATATTTCATGTTCAATTGAATTCGAAGACTAATGTATTCGTTACGTATAGCTAGTTGTAAACCGATAGCTTAGTCAATCCTCTAGGACGTAACATAAATCTAAAGTTAGAAATCTTACACAGCTTTCCATCAAGATGACTTTACTACTACCCAACGAAACGTACGATGAGGCCGAGGTACGCCTTGGATTCCGGCTCGATCAGATGCCCCAAAAATTGCATCGAGGAACTGCAAAAGAAATGAGTGCTCGTGCGAATGCATGGTTGGCATCAGAACCGCTTTGGAGTCCGCAAAGTAGGATGGGTAGTAATCCCGCATGGACCGGGATGAAGATCATGGGAGTAGGCGGCAATGGGACAGCGGGAAAATGGAGATTGACATATCCTAACCCTCCGGAGGGCACGCCGGGTAGAATGCCATTCGAAAGTATCGTAGTGAAACAGCAAGCTGGGGGTTGGGGAGATATGCGAAATGAAGCGGAAATATACGAGTTGCTGCGACATACGAATTCTCAACATCTGGTGAAGATGTTTCGGAGGATCTATGAGGATCAAGGTCTTAATACAGTTTATGCGGATAGAGCTGGGCCTGTAACTAGGATTTATTTAGAAGACTGTGAGCGGGGAGACCTCCAAGGCATGATATTTGACCGCTTCAAAGATCAGTACGTTGTTGTATCGAAATATGTGATATAAACTGACTTGATAGTGATATATTTGACGAAAACGAGATATGGGACGCCTTCCATTGTATAGCCCGCGGCCTATATGCTATGCATTTTGGACATGAATCTCTTAAAGAGGACCGATGGGATCGGGATTAGATAGTTCATTTTGATTTCAAAGCTCAAAATGGTAAGCCAAAGCTTCGAACACAGATTCGAATTCATGCCTGTTTACCATTCCTTAGTATTTATGGGCGCTGGTCCCAGAGATGATGAACATAGAGGATCACTCGTAATGAAGGTACGATTGTCAATTTATACTTATAAGATGACTCTAATATTTATCGTATCCCCTAACACCTAAAATAAATAGATTGGTGATTATGGGCATAGCTCGGAGGTGCCCATCGAGCAGGACCTACTTTATAATTTCCAACATAGACGCCTTGGAACAGACAGGTATAAATTACCTGTAAGTCAGCTCTATTTCTGCACATATAGCGTATTAACCTTTTCCGCAAGGAACAACTTAGAACTCGAAGACATCCGATGGAAAGACCGTGGATGGATAGAATGGTATGTGCAAAGTCAATCATGCTTCCTTAATCCCAACTTCACTGTTCTTACGCATTAATCCTCAAATATAGCCAAAAACCATGCGTGAAGCAGGCGACGGAAATGTCCTCAATAATCTTCGTTATGGGACTCACTCGAACATTTGGCAACTCGGATTGATAATATGGCAAATGATACATACTACTGAATGGTGCCAGGATGGAAACGCATCACTTCCATATCTATATGATCCCGATGTGGAATGGGAAGGCGATGGGAGGCACGCAGAACCTGGTTACCCGGGAAGATTTGCACTTAAACTTTATAAAGTAGCGAATACCTGGCTAGGAGTAAATGAAGAAGCAGGCGGAGTACATACACTTGCTACGCAAGACGATATGGATTACTTTAATGGAGTGTACGACGCACTACCATCTAAGCCCGAGGGCGATACAGATCCAGATCAGCCTGAAGAACAGAAAGCTATGGCTAAGAAAAAGAGAGAAATCGAAAATGAAGCTAGGGCAACAGCTCGCAAGAATCACTTGTACAGCGACACCTTACATAAATGCGTGATGGATTGTCTGATCGTGCAAGGCGAAGCTCGAATTCATATCGAAGATCTATACCAAAAAACCCAACGAGTAAAGAAATTGTATCAAGACCTGGTAGAACCTTTGCTTCCAGCTCCTTATTCTCCTGAGCCCGACCTTGGAGAACTTCCAGCCCCGTGGAACGACACCACGTTGAGGCCAGGAGGAGGCCTTGGCATCCCCGTGAAAGAAGAAGAAGAATCTTATCCACTCGATCTTTTTGAACTGTTTTATGCGACCGAGGGGCATGAAAAGGTAGAAGAGATCATAGAATGGGCTCGAGAGAATTCTAATGTTAACATGTCCGATTATGAGGTGGTTCATGCACGTGAGCTTGTTCTGAGAAACAAAGAATCTTTTTCTCGATATGTGACTTCGTCAAGGAGAGCACGGGGCCAAAGAACAAAACCACAATACAAAGTGCCCGCTCCATTTCCAGATGACTGGCGACATGGAGTACTACAGGACAACTCAAGAAGACGTAACCCTACGCCCGGTCCTTCTCAGCAACAACACGGTGGGCTAACAGTCATGAATCCTGACACAAGAACCCCGCTTTCTGGAATTGATGAAGGTGATGAAGGACCAACTCACCCTCAAGACAGTCCAAAGAGACCCAAAAGATTCTCTTATGAAGGCGATAGCACGCCAAGTTATTTGAGAAACTTTGAGTCTACGCCTGAACACATGAAGCCAGCGTCTCTTAGGGACACTCCTGAATACATGAGAGAGCCAACAATACCAGCTGGATTTGTGGGGGGAGATTTCGGAGGTTTCGAAAGCATAGTAATAACAAGCGCACCAGGCGAAGGACGAGGCATGCCCCGTTCTGGCGATCGTTCCATGGAATCTATAGACATTGGAGGAGGAATCATAATTGGTGGAGGGAGAAGAAAAATGGCCTCGCGGAAAAAATCTTCGAAAAAAGTCATCGTTTGGCCCGAGTTTCCCATCGGCTTACAAGAAGATGTCGACAAACCCTTTCTACTCCGTGCTCTTGCAATCCCTGAACTCAAGGATTCGATTTTATTTTGCACCGTTATTGAGTTCAAGGGGAAAGAAGAAACTCTAAAAGGCATAGTATATTTGACCGGATTGTTAACCACGACGACGATTTATCAGATGAAAGAGATGCTGACCGAGAAAGAGACGGGGATCCCGGTGGATAAGATGAAGTTGATGGGATATGATCATTTATCGGTTTTTAGGGAATTTGAGGATGAGGAGGAGAGAGCAGCGATTCTTGAGCTTGAGATTTTTGTTCGTGATGTTAGGACGACAGACTGACGAGAATTAAGAAAATATTCAGGATTGGGTAGGATGTGGGAGCATAGAATTTTTCAATTAACAACTTGGATAAATCGATAAGACGCTATCGAGATCATGTCATCAAATAGCTGTAAATGGCCGACATAATCCATCTCACCACAGATGCACTTAGACATCTCTAATTCAAATGACTTATGAAATTCTCTCTCCTCTTTGGCCCCCCGATATTTCCACGTATAAGATTAATTCCTGCTCCCAATTGCAATAGCTTGTGAAAGAATCCACAGTTCCTACAAAATTAGTAAGCTCGAGGTACCCAGACACTTATCTGCGGGCACCTCCTTTGAAATAAATTGTGCGTATCACTTTACTGTCGGCGAGATCGAGCGAGAAATGGTATGTCATTTAGATGTCTCATTTATCCAGTATAATTACAGCCATGATAACGCCGTGAACTCTATCCGCCATTTCGAATATTTTTCTATAAAATAGCCAAACATAAGGGCACATTATGATTCTTCCATCCAGCCAAACCCAATGCAAAAGACCCTTCCGTCCCAGTTTCCTTAGATCGTAACACCATTGATTCCATCTGTCAAATCCCCATTGACGCTGTTGTCTAACTCAGCTTTCAAACAATCCTCTGTGATCTTTTCCAAACATCCCGCTGCTGCTGCCACAAATCCCAAGTATGATTTACTTGGAGCCAAAACTCGGGAGAGGTATTCTGGATGGAATTGTACACCAACATACCAAGGATGATCTTTTATCTCAACGATCTCCATTCTCTCACCCTTTTCATCTTTTCCGACGAACTCAAGACCACCATCGTGTAATCGGTCAACATACTCTGGGTTGACTTCATATCGATGACGATGACGTTCGTGGACTTCGGTTTTATCGCCATAAAGCTTACGGAGACGAGACCATTCAGATCCTGGCTGGAATTCTGTAGGGCGTAATCCGAGACGCATAGTTCCACCGAGATTTACCTTGTCAATCTCTGGCATATAGATAATAACTTTATCGATTGCGTTTGCATTAAGCTCCACTGAATTAGCAGAAGTAATGCCACAGACATTACGAGCAAATTCAATAACGGCAATTTGCATACCCAAACAGATTCCCAAATAAGGAGTCTTGTTGGTACGTGCCCACTTTGCAGCTGCAATCATACCCTCTGTTCCACGGTCACCGAATCCTCCAGGAACGAGAATACCATCTGCGGTGCAGACCTCATGCCACGCTTTGTGAAACTCGGTTGGCTTGGCATCATCCTCGAGGTGCTCAGCTTCCACCCAGATCAATTTAAGCTTCTTTCCGCATCGCATTGCTGAATGCTCGAGTGATTTGATAACACTAAGGTACGAGTCGTGAAGTTTGGTATATTTACCAACAAGAACAATGGAAACATCGTCAAATGAACGCTCTTGTTGGCTTGTGAGGGACTTCCATTCAGTCCATGTTCGCTGTCCTCTTTCAACGGCAGCCTTCGCCATGGAGATTTCGTCGAGGTTGAGAATTTTGTTCAGTGTCGAGATAAGACCTTGCTGTTCGAGAAGTAAAGGAACGTGGTAAGTAGATTTGACGTTGTGTACACCAACGACTTGTTCGCCTTCAACTTGACAGAACATCGCGATCTTTTCGATAGTACTTTTCTCAAGTGGAACATCACATCGGCAAGCAATCTAGAATAATTAGCCCACAAAACTTCAGAAATTTCAGTTGAGTAATTTACCAAATCTGGAACTAATCCAGTTCTACCAACGTCTCTGATAGCTTGTTGCGTTGGCTTCGTCTTCTGCTCGCCTTGAATGACAGGCACCAAAGAGACATGAATTTGCAAGAAGTTGCCTTTTCCAGCCCTTCTCTTCAATTGTCTCATAGCCTCAATGAATGGAGCACTCTCAATATCTCCAACGGTACCCCCCAACTCAATGATACAAACATCCGGTGTCTCCTTTGTGTCGTCGACAGGAATTCGCGCGACTCTCTCGATCCAGTCTTGAATTGCATCGGTCAAATGTGGCACAACTTGGACAGTCTTCCCGAGATAATCGCCTTTACGTTCACGCTCGATGACATGCTGATAGACTTTGCCCGTGGTGATATTGTTTTCGCGAGTAAGGGTGATATTGAGATAGCGCTCGTAGTTTCCAAGATCGAGATCGACTTCTCCTCCGTCGTCGAGAACAAAGACCTCTCCATGCCTACAAACTCGCCCATTAGCTCAATCCCAGATTTCGTAGAAAGACATAATAGACGCACTCGAGAGGGTTCATAGTTCCAGCATCGACGTTCATGTAAGGATCGATTTTAATGGATGTGACGTTCTTTCGAGGTTAGCCAAGGATTCTGCCTGATTTTTTGATTCATCGGGAACATATCTTCAATCCAATCGTCTTGAGTAGCAAGCCGGTGGAAGAGGCTATTGCGCAACCACTTCATCAGCATACTGTTCATTTTGTATCCTTCACATCTCTTTGCCGTCATTCCCCAAAATTTGGTAACATACCGATAACGCCCTTTCCAATGCCGGAAATGACACCTAAAAACCATGTTAGCACTCATTTCTCTTGGTTCAAAAGCAAGTAATAGGATTCAATCATATACGTACCTCCAGATACAAGAACGTACTTCATCTTGACAAACTTAACGAAATTTATGGTACCCTTCCTGGCTTATGCCAGAGGGAAGGAGGAAAGGAAAAGGAAAATCTCAATCGAAAGTTTAAAGTTTTTGGTGGTGGGGTCCTAGTGCCTATCGCACACTAAGCCTATCTTGGATTAGACCAGCTCGACGAACTCGAAATTCATTAGCGGGGTCAATGTTTGTGGCTGATCAATCTCAGCCTTATCAGCCTTTCCAGCCTTGTGTGGCACACGCTGCTTGGTTTGGACATATTGTTGTTGTGTTTGTTCTATTCCATAGTTCTCAAAGGATATGAAATTGCTTGCACTTACTATTCACATTTTTGAATAGTCACGTAGTAAATCAGGTAAAACGACAGCTACATCGAGCTTGAGGAAGGTTTGGAGGTCATAGTTAATATAATATTGTGGATCGTGCGTTCAAAATTGTCTAGATCAACCTACTCAGATATCAGAGTCGTTTGATAGACAAACAAGTAGAAATCTAATAGGTAAATCTAATCCCAAGAAAACCCCCATTTTCAAGTTTGGTATTGATGTGGAGAGTAACATGGAATATATAGAGCTGTTTCTAAAGAATTTAATATTTTATAATTATTAAGACTATCAGTAGGAGAAGAAGGATTCGAAGCTGCCTAGATCTATTTAGATATGTAGGTAGCTAGAGGAATAGCTAAAGCTAGCTACAGCTAATTGAATGACAGGAAGAAAAGTAAAGAATAAGAACAAACTTTGATATATCATTTTGAATTGATACTTGATTCTTGATATTTGACATTTAACATTTATTCGTAATCATTGATATATCTTCCACTCCCACAATAACAATCTGTAGCATGCAAAACTTGGGGTAAAGTTTGATCATTATACCGAAGTTTTCACCAAACAACCAGTACAATTATCAGCACAGCCCAATACCAACGTTGTTGCCCTCACTCTCGCTCTTGCCCCTCATAAATTCATAAAATCATACCATTGTCCAAATCTCTTCACCAAAAGAGCAACCATTTTGAGACGCTAACTCCCGCTGTCAATGGATCAACGATGAATCCAATGCAAAAATCCAGGCTCGTAGGTCTTCGTCCTCGATATCAAAGCATCCATTCACTAGAGCTTGGCTGACTCCTTATAAATATTTCCAGCCCGAACCGACTTCACACGCATTCCTCACTTACATCCCTCCCATCTCATCATCGTCATCTTCGTCGTCCCCTTGGCCAACCATTGCAATTGTTTTCGCATTTCCTTTCTTAATCTTGAGGATATTTGGATAGCCCTGGCTAACAAGAGATTTCGCAAGATCTGAACTAGGCCTCATCCCCTCGAAGTCTTTGGCATTATGTACCTTAAAGATATTGCTTAACAATGGACTCATAATCCCGTTTCTTTGACCTTTCCCCATTGCAGCTGGGTCAATTAACGTCAATCTAAATTTCAATTGATAGTCACCCGGGAATCGAACAGACAAATCGGCGAAAGTGAAGAAGAATCGCTCATCGCCATGAATATCTACTGCTTTGAAACCGTTACACACCATCGTTCCTACCATCCTCCTTTGGTTCCTACGGTCACTGCTTCCCTCGATCTTGTCATCTTCGCAATTCGTGTAGGGATTCCATAGTGTGCAATGCACAATCGGCATGTATCTACTCAAGACATTCTTTCTCTCCTTTGGATTGACGGCCTGACCTGTATCCTTATCGAATACTTCGAGCGTCAGAATCGGGGGCGGGTCTATCATTCGACGGTCCTTGTCTCCGTATCCACAAGCTCGTGCGGATATTGGCTGTTGCATGACGACCAGTCTACATTCTGGTTGAGGGAGGAGTGGTGGCGGAGCCCTTTGAGTACAATGAGCCTTCATCCATTGACAATGGATACCAGAATAACATACCTGGGAGGGGCAAACGGACCGTGGTGATGAGCTGCAACAGAACCTTCCCTAGTCGCAAATGCATCTGACATGGGTGTCGGTGGACATGTCGAGTTTGGAGATAGCGGGCTTTGGGAGTGCTTAAAAGTGCGTTCGAGGTCCCGAGGACTACGTTGTTGCTGATGTAGGTACATTGGCCTGTTCAATGCCACTGGAGACCGTGGTCCTTGTGATGGCGGACGATACGACTCCTCAAACGTCTGACCCTCCTCAACTTGTTCCGGTGGTAAAGAGGATAGCAATGAAGATATGGGAGGAAGTCTGGGGGGAATTAAATTCGGCATTTGCGCCCTGTCATCGCCGATGTCGTGGTATGGTAACGGCTCTCGTCCATAGCTAATGGTTCTGCCATCAGATGGCTGATGAATTGGTAGCGCATCGTGATTCGAATGGTACATATTGTAGGAGATTGTCAAATATATCGCGATATTATAGACGTTCGATTGAGGATTGTCGGGTAGAGGTATCTGCATAGGCTACTGGTAAGTACCTAACATATTAGCGCTTAACAATTGACAGTACAGATGTGGAAGAGGTGCTACCTTTGAGTATCATTAATATCTCGAGATACGAATGAATTGATGATAGTGAATGCTCAACCAGAGATGTGGTGCTATATATTAGTGGCCGAGGAGGGCGAAGTACAAGATATTTGTTTGATTGTTCGAAATCTGATTGCGAGTGCATGAATGAGGGTTGCAATCAATTTTAATGTATGTGTAACGTCAAAGTACAATAATGATAGAAAGGAAAAGAGAGCAGCTCTTCATTGACAGTCGTGGGGAAAGCTGGGGGGAGATATAGAAACCCCAATGGAGGACAACCCTGGAGTGACAGGAAGCATGTTAATGGCTGGAGGCTTCAAGGAAGCTGCGAAAGACCCAGGAACCGGGTGAGTGATATTGAGAGTGCGACCTGCTGTATGGATAGCTTTCTGGTTGGTTCAAACTCCTACTTTGCAAGATAAGGCGTGGTATATTTGGTGGATGTGTCTTGAATTGCGATGAATGACTGGCGGACGACTTCTATTGCAGCACAATTTGGCATGCCCAGCTTTCCGTATTTTTGAGCATGCGGATAAAGTGTCAGGCAAGGGGTTGATTCTTTTTTTGGCTTAACCCTAGGCAGGTAAGTCAATGAATTTGGTTTCTGTAGTCCACCAGTCTTTTTTGGTCTTGTCCTTGACAGGGCTTGAGGGGTACAGTTGTGATGTTTGACGGCTCGAACCATTTCCGGGATTGTAACATTTTAGTTGCATTTGGGAAGTGGATGTTGAAGTTGCCGCTAAAGCTCTAGTCCCCGTTCTTCGATCCGTGCACTATGCACTATGCACTATTCGCATTGGAATTGGAATTGATAAAGACTTCTGCATTATATATCGTAGCAACCTCTCCGATGCGCGATTGTTTGTCTTTGTGAATAGCTTCGATGGGCAGGAGTATACGAGCTTCTTTATTATTCGATTGCATCGTAAATGGCTGGTAAAACGCGTGCTGAAATGAAAGGGTGCAAATTGAGGTGAAAGTGGCCCACGCGATGATAAACCACGTTACTCTACATTTCTTTTGAAATCCTTTGACAATGGCAGCTCGATTCTATCGGAAGAAGGTGCTTCGGAGGAAAGAGACGTTGCCTGTGTATTCCTATTCAAGCCATGATCATACTTACGACTCGTGCTTGATGTAAAGGCCTGCCTTGCCGACTTTCATTGGAGATTTACATGGATTTTCACGCGATATTTCTTCGTACTCAAATTAGAAGAGAACTTGGGGGCTAGTTCATTGCAAGGAAAAGTTGGCCGACTAGCCCAATCAATTCTTTCCGGCATACAGCAAAGCTGCAAAGTATATAGTGTACCTTGAGTACCTAAGTACCAACACAATGCCGGTGATGCACTCACAGACAGTGGTGGGTGGTAGTGGTGGGCGGTGGTGTTAAACAGCTAGGAATTACGGTTATGATCCATGGCTTATAACCCCCGAACTATTCATCCACAATGTGTCAATCAATAATCAATACCCCCACCTATTCACTACCATCCGCTACCATTGTTTCTGGTGCTACTCATTTACTCCTCCCCCCCCTCTTCTCTCATCTCTTTTTACCACCACACCGCCAGTATATCATCACTCTATCTGTTGCGCAAGGTCGTGCAAGAAAGTCGTCTATCCAGAGGAACATTCTTCTAGTTGTCCACTCCCTTATTTTACGTCCATTGGGAGGATGGCAAGCGCAGATGCTGGTGACCTTACTCAAGGCTTAATGGAAGAAGTATCATTTTCACTGTGCATGTACTCTTCCCGCTTCGGAGCTTTAGTGTCACGTTTCACGGAAGAGGTGACATACACATATTCACTATCATTGGCCGACTAACAAACAGACTCCGCGAGGCATGAGAGGTCTTTCAGGGCATATCCTGTCATTGTTGCTTCTTTATTATCTCTTCTCTTCCCAAAGTTATCGTGGGTTTCGATCATTCGTTATAGAGACTTGGGCCAAGGTCATAACCTACTAAACTGATTCAATACGATGTAGATCTGCTGCGCTCACGCTGCCTGACAGACTCAGTTATTGTAACTTTTCTTGCCTATTACCATGGAGGTATGCATCTATGATGGTGTAATATTTTGATTCCCATTATCTCAGCTCATGTTCTACAGAGTCAGAGTTTAAACTGCTTTAAGAGGAAACTTATGCCGAGGTATTCTATCTTCTAGCACCCTAGCAATCGAGATCTATCAAACGATCAATGAATTTTAATTTGGTACATGAAGTTATCGAAGCAGGGAATAATCAGGCCACACTGAACTTAATCAGTAGCATCATTCCTTTTTTGAATAAGAAAAATTGTGGTGCATAGAAGGTCACTGCCAACAACCAAGGTCTGCAGCATCCAGATAATTATCACAACATATATATCTACCAAGAAGAATGCTGTCTGGTCACTCTCGTATGCAGTGTTCAGTATCCCTGAGGCCCAAATTATACAAGAAAATGAAGGTAACAAAATCTTTATCGGAATCAGAGCCTGGTCAATTCTGCACAACGTCCCGCACTCACTCGATAAAATTCTTCCAGCACCACCTGGAACATGATTACCTACTTATGAACGCCTATTTTTTGAAACTTGCAATTTCGATATCCTAATAAAATTTTGGTTAGCTGAAGAACATACAGCATTATGGATATTCAGGGGATTAGTTTTAGCCTATAGTATATGTTGTTACCTTACTGGCGATGAACCGAGATATTTATTCTTCGGTAAGAGGATCCTGTTACGTCGCAAAGATACTGACACTACTAAGCTAAACAGAGCTCGCAAAATCATTACATCCCCAAAAACATGGTTATTGGCCATGTATCCGAATTGGAGACCAATATCCTTTCTCTCATGCCGACGACCAAGATATTTCGTAGATTAGGAACAAGGTGTATTTTCCACTTTGTTCCTATTCTTTTAGCTTGGTATCGTAACTGAAACGAACAGACTTCCGTGTGTCAAAGGGAACACAGACAATTGTCAACGGATGAGAACATGACAATGACAGCCGTTGAAATACCCTTCATCATCCTAAAAAACCTTCCGGTTGTCTAGGGCGAAAGACTTGATTTCCTTTCCACAGATCTCAGTATTACAATTTATCAAAATGCCGTAGCCCCGACGGCTCAAAATGGGTTCGTCCGGTAAAAAATTGGGTAACCGTGATTATTGAAATTCATTGGTCCCTCTCGCCGGGTTGCTGGATTGAATAGCCTTCCTACAGTAATATTCAAAAAGCTTGATCTGTACGCCGCCAAAGATGAGAATGAATGGCTGGCTGTTTCATGTGTAACATCGGGACTACCCCGCTCTATTCAATCTTGGTTCCTAAAGTTGACCCCCCCTATATACTCTATTGGCCGTTTTCAAAGTGTTTGGAATTCAGCCTAAAATCTGCTAGGGGGTGGGTTGTTGTGCACATTTACGGGGCAAAATCGTTATGGTTCGAGAATTCAAAGAAAACACAGGGGTACTTGAGAAACTGCAAATGGGCACAAGCACGGATACAGGGCGATAAATCTCTATGCTTGTCACTTCTGGTAACCTTTCAAAGCCTCAAAGATAGAGTATCCTATCGATACCTACCAGGTTGTCATTGAAATCCGAGCCTTTGTCAATTGGCCAAGATGGTTAATCGTCATACCCAGAAAGCTCCTGGACTCCAGATTTCAAATACGATAAATGGATATGCCGGGAGGATGCATACAACACATACCTATCTTGAGTTACTTTTGCTCTGAAGGGCATATCATCTGATCATCACATCTCTTGATTTCGGAAATACTGGGAGATGAACTAGGTTTGGGGTTACCTTCTTTCGCCATCAATGCTTCTATACATGATGTCAGCTGTTAAAAACGAAGAATGGGTGCTTGAAATATCAAGTTGGAGCCTGGCATTGGATACATATAGCTCCACTCATGCTCTCACGGCTGACCTAGCGGTCCATCTGATCTACAAACACAGCGTGGGATGAGAGATGGTAAAGTTGACAACGATGAATCTGTAGCGCACAAAATACAATATGGATCTCGTGTTACGCGTTAGAAGAAACAAGTTTGGGAATCCCTGCCATGAAGGCTCAATGCAGAATGCCGTGCACCTTCAACTCTCAGACGAAGGAGTCCTGTGAAAACGGTAAACACGCTGACGGATGATACTTTGCATTCGACTCGGGGATTTTCCATTGAGTCTTCTGTCGCCAGCAAAGCAGATTCTGGATGATTGCACTCCAAGAGCCTCGCCTTGTTTTTCGTGCATGATCAATCACTCTAATCTAACATGCTATACAAATTCTCCATTCACCGAATACCCACCTGGTACAAAATATATCTCACTGCACAAACACGAGCACTAACCTTCTGCCACTTGTTTTCAATCCCTCGCAGCAGAAGCAACTCCTCTCACTACACCATTCCTCATCCAGCATATACATGTCAAAAGAACTGTCACCTCCCCATAAACTTTTGCCGAAACTTCCAAAGACGAAAATCACTACCTACACTAGACAGAATATACATCACACATGCCAGGTCTAAAAGCGCTAATTCCATTGAAACGGTGTACTGTGCGCGTGCGGAATGACATAACCTCCGGACGGAGTGAGGAATTCTCATGGAGTTACGGAACACAACTAGGAGAGTAATATCCGAGGTTCATAAATGGATGTAAGAACATGAAAGCGATGGGAACTGACATCGCGTAACATAAATCGGGGATTTGCACAATATAAGCTGACCAGAACACAAGAAAAACAAAAGTGATGTCAATCAAATCATTAAATAGCTACCAGGTTTCAACATTCATCATTCCTATCTATTTAATCCCTCGTGCAGGATACATACCAAACTTCAACAGACCTAAGAATCTGTTTTCGGAATCCCGCATATCATCCCGCGTCATGGCTTACTTACCCCATGCAAACCGAGTTTCACAATATAATCCATGTACCCGTGTTACCGTATGTATCCCATGGTCCGGGGGCTTGGAATGGCCGAAGTCGGCTGGACGTTTTGGGATCTTCATGCATTGGGCTTAATCTGCAAGGCTTACTTACAATGGTTTCTTATAGCTGAGGAACCTTGCCCTCTGGATTGAGTATGGTAATCTATCTGTATATTCCAGTCTCCATAATGCGCTGTTCGCGCGCATGCATTAGAAAGCGTTTTACTGTTCGACTGGATAATTTATGAGATATTTGCAAAAACTCATGGAAAATAGAGACCTGCAGTGGGGAGCATTTCCTACTACCATTTTCACGTTGTTCTTAGATGGTGAGTAGTCAAATCTGTGTTTTTACTTAAAGCCTTCAAGTACTGGTAGGTGTGGGGAAAGTAAGACCTTGTACAATTCTCGTCTACTCAAAGTCAACGTTCAGTGATTACGTACTTGGACGCGTATGTCTTGAGCAAGGGAGTGACTTCATGGCTATTGAGCGTCGGACCATTTTAGAGCATATCATAAATATTCAAGGTTCAGACTATCAGAACTTTTTTGCTGGATATAAAATGATTGATGTAAACTAATATTCAGTTGTTATCCGGGAATCGCGGGTCACAATTTCTATGATAAGTGCTGTACACAAGGACAAGAAGGTTTTAGGCCTTGAATTTACCTATTCTAATTGATTAGAATGTCGGATCGTTCTCATTAATGGATCATCTGAGGGACTACGACACTTGAGATGCCACATAATACTAAAAAGTCATAAGTTTCTGAGCAGGAATTTTGCTCCGGACTAATAAGAATGTTGATATTATTCGTCATAACAAGCATACATCCTCGATTATTCTGATTCCATTTATGACTTCTTTCTGAATTTCGCCACTCATATATCCGTGGAGGTAACATTCTCCAATCACTTGATAGTCTTTCTTATCCTCCCATTTTCTCAAAATTAAAGGAATACTACATCCAAGCAGAATCCAAACTTGATCGCTTTTCCGTGCTCGACACGGAACCATACCAATGAATCCTTGGTCTGTGGTCATGAGTCTTCGCGCCATCCATTTGGTAGTATCTCTGAAACGAGAAATGAATGCTTGTTCGTTAGTTGAGATATCCATGAAGTCAAAGCCGGCGAAGGACTCAGACTCCGGAAATGGTGTCGCTCTGCATATCTGCTCGAGTGAGTGGGAACCGATTCGGAGTGTCCGATTGCGTTCAAACCAATCGAGAAACAGGGGATGCACATCACCTTGTCTTTTCATTGCCGCGAAACAAAATGCTTGGAATTCTAGATACGAAAACTCCCTGGCTGATATATCATGACTAAGATATCGGTCTTTCCGATTTAGCATCAAGCAGCGAAAAATGTGATCCATGTATCTAGATGCCTGTTTGGGATCCAATTCAGCTTGAATTAGTAATTCGGCGTTGCTTTGAGAAGCTTTAGATGTTCCATGTATGCTTGTTGACTCGACGCTCTGGTACACCTTAGCAATTTCGTTGTTTGTCTTATCTTTGTCTGTGTAGACTACCTTGAGGCCGCCAATACCGTCGACATGATCTACGAAGACTCCTTGGCAGGTCAGTATCTTGAGATCGGTGGAGAAATCGTATTTCAGAGGGAGATTGCTCTTTCCAGCCATGAAAACATCATAATTGCCCTTGAGAGGCCAGAACATTATAGGACGAAGGTTTCCGATTTGCCCTGCACCACTTTGAGCAGCTATTGCAGGAACCATCCATTGCTGTACATCAGCTCTCCAATCCGGCACCCAAGAGGGAAGTATTGGCCGGCCATTAAAATGTTCTAAACAATGGAACCGGTCCACGAAGCAGAGAATATCCAAACTCTTGTGTTTCTCAACAAAACTTTTGACCAAATTTGAGTATACCGTTTCAAAACTGTCCTGATATCTCGGCGGATTAGCCAAGAATCCATCCGCAGCCAAGCCGAGAACAGAGTAAATCCTATCCCTAGGATCAGTAGCTTTGTAATCCGAAATGTATCCCATCAACCCTATCAACTGCATCGGAGCACCTCTTTGATACCAATGGAATACACGACGACGTATCCATGGAGCTTCAAATGCTTTATGAGCCAGCAATGCCTCATCGATTCTCCTGCATGTGCCTATTGTACTCATTGCTTTAGTCAATTTCCGCCTATCTATGGTTTCGTGTCCACACTGAAACACGAATTTTCGCGGAACAAGATACTCTTGAAGTGTCCAAACTCTTGTCCACCAAGGCCTCAGCAATAAATTTTCTAATGCAACCCATTTGCTTCTATCGCTCAACTCGTTTCCTAGCTCTTCATCTTTCGCTTTTTTATCTCCGCCCAATCTTCTTTGGTGAAGCAAGTCTAACCTTTTTTTCTGGTTTGCTAGCATCTTCAAAAACCGGATTGCTTGCTCGCCCTCATCGTCTCCTAGACCGAGCCAACCGATACTCCTTTCTGATTTCTCGTAAATTCTCCTCATCATAGCGACCTGCGTATTGCGCTCCACTTCTGCAATCAATCCCACATTTTGATCAATGCAAATTGAGTCAATCCACCACCAACTTTGCTTCAACTTTTCGTCATCACAGATGATTTCTAAAAATGGCTGAAGACTGCTCAGTATAGGAAACGAACACCCATTTATAAGGATGTTGTGAGGAAAAACTTTCGGGCCCCAAACATAAGACAAAGTTCTAAAGGCAGGACGTTCCGGATCATCAAGGGGAAAACTCTCTAACAAGCCACTGATTGAACCTTGTTCGTTGCTCTGGAGACGGAGAAGACGAATTGAAGGTTTGGAGGTGTCGAGAGGCGTGTAAGAATAGTTTGACAGGACTTCCATTACTATTGTTTATGAGACATGCAAGATCCAAAACATTTGATGCGCAATAACATAAAGAGAGCAGGAGTTATCGTTCGAACGGCTGAGCAATTGAAGCACGCCACGGCTTGAATTAATATGGTCAGGTCAGCTGTCCATTTTGATTCACCTACACCGCCTTTATTTTGCCATCATAAAATGGAATTGAGGGTTCAAGTTGATGAGTTTGAAAAAATCTTGATAGCTCTTAGTTCCGCATCACAACCCACGATTAGATCCATCATCCCACCAAATGATTCCACAATTTCTTGAAATGAGTCGATCTTCTTTTCAAAGAGCCCAGCTCCCAAACGCAATGACTGCCGTCGCCAAAAGGATCGTATTGATTGTACCTCGTCGAACAATTGGACCCATCGACTCAATCTTGTCCATCCCCGTGCAGAGAAGGCCAACCCGATTGCTTGAATTGCCACTGTCAAACACGTCTTGGAGGCATTGCATGATCGTGTCGTCGCCATTTGGTGGAGGAAAGTGACAATACTGAATTGTGCAGTTGTATCGGTCATTGAGCGGATAATCAATGAGGTCGGAAGTGCCGCAACATGCTTTTAGCGCGGAAAGTGACACATTGCCAAACTGGGTACTATGTGGATCGGTCGAAACAGAAGGCCAGAAACAAGCAGATTGGTTGCCGAGAGTGCTGGGTACACCACCATTATCGTTGATGCAATAGCTGTCGTTCGACATTGTGAAAGCTGGTGAAAACTGGCAATTATCAAGACTCCAAGATGAAGTTGGAAGCAGCTATTAATCAATGAGAAAGCTGGAGGTAGAGATATGAAGGCAATTTTGATTTCGGTCGAATCTTGGCCAGAAATTATTGCAGATCAGAGCGATATCGTACTATGAGTCTGGGGATGTCAACAGAAAAGGAATTAAGGTTATGATATGTGGTCGCAGAGAGTCAAACTTCGTTTGAACTAAAGTCCTTCACTGCGTGCCATCAACATAGGAAGTCACACTGTGTTGTCAATGCCACCATTTCGAAGTTGTTACTAGGAGTGTGGGGCACATGCGGCGCAGACGCTCTCTGAGCACTGCCACCATCTTATTCGGCAAATCGGCATTCACAGTTCCAAGATCGATAGAAATAACCAAAGGTAGGAATATCTAACGAGTCCTTTCCCCATAGTTTTCACGATCAGTTTTGGAAAGTACATGTAGTAATGGTCACCAACTGCGTCAAATGTTTATCCAGCTTCTAATCTTCGTACCCTGCGACAACAACTTACAACCTACAACCATCGATAGTGTATGACCGAAATAGCAAACAGCAATTTCATAGCCTTACATCCATTCTGTTTCCTTTCTTAAGACTCTTGGCATGTGCAAAATTAGAGCTTCGTGCCGCAACTTAAAGGCTCAGAGCAAAGATCTGTTTGATAAAAAGGAAGTTTGAATTGTATGAAAGCTTGGCATATCTAAGTTTTAAATTATGTCGTAGGATTAGAGTAGTAATGCTCTTCCTGGATATGATATTTACCCCTTTCCATCATACTGTTGGCGCATGTAAAGGCTGTTCACCAGTGTCTCCTTGCTGTGCTGGCGAACGCAACGGAAACATACCCTCGATGCGAAGGATGAGTCTATTATTCAATCTTACATGGAGGAATTGTGATGGATATATTTTTTGTGTTGATGAAAGTTGCGTTTGATCTCGTATATGATGTCTATCTTAGACAGCAAGCCCATTGTTAAAGGAGTGGTGCATCGGTCTAAGTCCCTCATTTCACAACTCAGTCATTCATTTTCTTTCATTTTCTTTCCTAACAAGTTTTGATCTCTGAATACATTCTTTATATCCTTATTATCTACATTCGCAATATGCGTCTTCAGCGCCTCTTTCTCCTTGGCTTCGCCGCAGGCACATCGGCAATTCCTGCCCGTCATGTTCTTTCTGATCGAGACAATGGTATCTGCAGTGCAGAAAATATGAAGGTAGACGTCAGCGACTATAAGTGCCCCAAGAAGAATACGCTCGATAGCAAAGGCTACTGCTCCAAGCCGATTCTAAACGTACCTGACAAGGAGGGGTGCTCAGCGTACTGTGAAATACGCTTGACCTTAAGTACGGGCAAGAAATGCCTATGTCAGGAGCGTGAGTACAATAAAATTTTCAGCTCAAACAAACTCGAGTTGTTTGGCATATTCTTCCAGGATTTTGTGCTCTGCACTGAAATCCCAATGAAATGACATTCTCTCGCTATCAAGATCAATGTTTTAATCCGTTTGACGGAAGCCACTTGCTAACATCTCCAAATCAAAGGTCATGTGGGAGTGGAACCGAATGTTCCATCAGCACTACCCAAACCATTAGCTACGTCAACACATTCTCAATCAATGCAGGCATAGGTGGAGCGGTAGCCAAAGTGTTGGAGTCGGCCTTTGACATCGGGGCAACCTATACTTTCTCAAAAACCCTCACCTACTCGGATACAGTGGGGTCTAAGAAAGATTTGGGTGAGAATGAGTGTGGATACTGGACTTTTATTCCTTTTGTACTAGAGTATTCTGCACCTCTCCTCCTACGCATGTGAAATACAAAGCGTCACTGAAAACAGACTAATGATCGAAAATTAGATCCTGCGGCACCTTGACAGAAGCAGCAGAGAAATCGGCACCCGCCGGGTATATGAACTCGGGGACGTACCAGTACTGTGACAAACCTTCCTACACAAACACACCCAATTGGTGCAATACCACTCCGTATAAAAATGCCGCTGGTATGGCTGATGGAAAATTGTACTTCGTTTATACATATTGCAACGGAACAGGGGTAGACTAGGAAAAAATGCAGGACATTCCTTATGTATACCCCGGTGTAAGCACAGCTCAGAAGTGAGATGAATCTTGTTGTTGCACTTGGCGGTGTGGTCTTCTGAATGTTGTGGTTGTTGGAAAGCTTTTTCTTAGATCTCTTTTCCGAGAACAATCCTCTGTCTTGCGACTCTCAGATGCAGATTTCATCATTCTTGTATTATTAATTTATCCTCCGAGAACTTGAATTCCACATTTATAGTAGCTTTGCATATAATCCACATGTGAATTTCTCGATTCCCAAAAGTTATGACCTTTAGGAACGGTTCAATCATATCGGAAGGTCTCTTGGTTTCGTTTATGACGACAACGTAATATTACAGTCTTTGGAGTAGAAGGCACTACTATATCCCTAGGCAACAAAATACTGACACCAAGGTTAAATTTCCATAATCATAATGACGACTTCAATTTTATTGAGTCTCTATACAGGTTCCCGGTCTTGCTAGATATATAGTAGTACGAAAAGAGGAGAATCGAGTGTGTATGTTCCGATGGCGTTCCAGGGGAGAGTTGCGATAAGAAAGAGCTGAATAGATCATATTAAGACTCGAATAGATGTGTTCTCTATAGAAAAGAAGAAGATTTATAGCATGTTCTAAATGATACGATTGAGTGAGTGAAAAGTTATTATGTGAATGAATAACAATTGTTGGGGTTTAACTTGTAGAGGTATAGAGTCCATTTTTGTTATTATTATCTTTTAGATCTGAAGCATCGAACCAGATCTAATTCATTATGAAGTTTTAAACCTTATTGTTCATTATGATTATTATTACTATGTTGATATGTTGCTTCAAATGACATCCTATTGATTCGCGTAGTAAAGTTCCAATGATCACGTGAGATGATCCACCGTGCCAAGTTATCACGGACTACGGCAGCCTCTTTGTGTACCAGTTGCTGCATTTCTGGTAATCGTGGGCAAACGTACACCACGATTTATATAACCAAATCCAAATCCACCTCTTTTTCGCTTCGTGGAAAGAGTGTCTTGCTTACATTCATCTCCACTCCTCCTTCATTTCCCCACTTTTATCATCTTTATCGATCATTGCAATATCACTCATATCATACAAAGGTTGAAGGTTGTATTCTTCAGCATTTACTGTTTGGGAACAACCCTGATATCTGTACAGTAGTGGTGGTTAGGTTCCTCAGTGTTTGCTGTTTGGGAACAACCCTGATATCTGTACAGTATTGGTGGTTAGGTTCCTCAGTGTTTGCTGTTTGGGAACAACCCTAATATCTGTACAGTAGTGGTGGTTAGGTTCCTCAGTGTCTGCTGTTTGGGAACAACCCTGATATCTGTACAGTATTGGTGGTTAGGTTCCTCAGCGTCTGCTGTTTGAATTATTCCGATTCCTACTCTCTTTCTCGTTTTGTGGAAACAATATCTTACTCATATTCATCTCCACTCCTCTTCATTTCTTCATCTCTATTATCATATTACACAAGGGTCGTGCTCTTCAGTATCTGCTATCTCAAACCCCTGATATAGCTATACAGTATTGATGATTAGGTTCCTCAGTACATACTGTTTGAACCAGTCTGATTCGGTCTATACCAAAGAGTCAAGGCTGCTCTATTAGCCTGGGTGGGTGGGATACACATCGAGTGTGGGATCATTTATTTCAAAGAAAATTGTCTCTCATCATGTTCATCGCTGATCATAATAGTACACGGTATGGCGGTTCCGATCGAAAAACTAGGGCTGGAGAATCTCTTACAGGAGAGAGTGTATATAAAATGGGTTGATGAGGATCATACTTATACGCTGGGTTCTTGCTTAGCCGACAATAAAGAGAATACCAATTTTCTTATGAAAGTGGTCTGCGATTCGGAAAAACGTATTCATGTCTATTTCTCCCTGAAGGTGACTCACAAGCATACTGGCAAAAATCGTTCAATGGAGATGTTATTGGTTGTCCCGCCGCATGATAACTTTGACTGTTACTTGAGGTCTCTTCCAATATCGGAGCTTGACGATTTGTCCTCCCATGACGCATCTGCCCTCCACGAAGTCGGTATAAGTAACTTGGAGCATATAATCGTCCTACCATTCGATCTACAGTTTGAAGGATTTGTTGTTAGAAAGGAGAAGGAATCTGCAACTATATTACCTTCCAACTCCGCCTCGAGCACATTGATGCAGAAACTCAAATCTTTATCTGTTACGAAGAGCTTTAAGGTTTATATTAGACCTTCCGATTACGCGCGGGCAAATTTGAGAACGGTTGACGAGCGCTTACGTTATAAGGGCGTATGGATCTGCGAACCTGATATGCGAAAGATATACTCTCGACAAGGTATTATGCTAGTCGACTGGGCCCAGATCAAACATCGGGAACTCAAGGGTAGACTACTGCCACAGTCACCGCAACCACAACCGCCACCATACACCAAACATGACGCACAAAGGTCAACTGAAGTGCAGGTTCCTAGGTCACCACCAGTCGCAGATGCATACTCAAACAAAGATATTGTACCGGCTACTCCGAGCCTTCTACCGGTGTGCCACGGTATATTCTCGCCCGACTGCGGAGAGCCGTCAGATGTTGCAGAAGACTTGGATCTTGACGATATTCGCAAAGATTCAGGACATGTCGAACCATATCTTGAGATGGATTCGGATGAAGAACACCTTGCCGCCTTGCATGCTCAACAATGTAGTCAACAAATCAAACGAGAGACAAGCTCGGATGCTCTTCGGTTAGAATTTAAAGAGTGGTTAAAGGCAGCAATGTCAATAAATGAAAATGTGTACGAACACAGCGGACTGACCAAAAAGTTATTCGCTCTTGGTGATAGTGTCCATGCATCTAATGTTGGAATGTTCGACGCTATTAGACCTTGGTGTTCTGCACTATTCTTATGCGACCCTACAGATTCAAGCAAACTAACGGATGAATGGTTTGTCTCGGATAGGGCTGGGATCATCAAATGGGTTAATACATTCCACCGTGGCGCTGAGATGACTATATTAATGGACGATTTTCTAAAGCTTGGTAATGCTACTCGCCTATGTAACAAGAATCAGTATAAGCTTCAGAAAGCTGATTTCCTGCTTCGCATCTGGGTCGAATTTGACTGCTCAAATATCAGTATCAACGGGGAGAGCAGAAAGATCTTGTCCCGAAAAAGAAATATCTTGAGAACTTCTAGTGACGTTTCTAATAAGAAAATAAGAAATTCTACGAATTCGTAGTCTTCAAATTCTTTTCCGCCGACGGCTAGTCTGAATCCATTCCTTCAATTTATTCGAGGTCTAGCCTCTTATACTAGCCATCCTATAGAGTCAGAGACTGAAGATGAACGTAACTTAAATCAATCAATCATATATTTGTGGGCTAAAGAATTATAGGGTCAAAGGGGCTGATAGAGTGCACATCGAATAGCTCCCTCCTATAAAGACAATTAAGTAATGATCTAGCTAGGCTATAGCGTGCTCGACTTCTTGTTCCATTCATTGAGATCCCTTTGGATATGCTGGGTTGTTCAGCAACCCAATTCAGTTCCAATTTAGCCCATTTACTTCTCGGACATGAGTTATAGGATAATTGTTTTGGGCCTTGGTTAATCTCGTTGAGATGTAGTTGCTCCGAATACGGCTCAAGAAAGCATGACTCGTCGTCGATCAAGCTGATGCGGCTCGCCCCGGCTGTATGACTCCACCCGTTAGTTAGTGCGT
Source organism: Botryotinia calthae (assembly GCA_004379285.1). Taxonomy (NCBI): domain Eukaryota; kingdom Fungi; phylum Ascomycota; class Leotiomycetes; order Helotiales; family Sclerotiniaceae; genus Botryotinia; species Botryotinia calthae. Next base: position 7,361 of record PHWZ01000140.1, on the reverse strand, counting down.
GCTGTACCGTGCACATCAATACCGCAAGTGAAGTATGAAGTACAATTAACCTCTCGAGAATCTGTAGGTGGATAAGCTAGTGTACCTGTTCTTGGAACAATTAAATATAACATGGTGATATAAGATCGAATGAATCTTGAGTTTGGAAGATCTCTTTTTGGTGAAATCACAACGTGGCTGATAGCCTGCGTATATCCAGCATAGGAGAAACCAAATCTGTCTTTCTGAGCTAGAAAGGCATTCTTATATTTCACTCGATTTGACATCATTTAAAGTACATGGCTTGCAGTGCCGCTTAATCTTATTAAAAACCTGGCCTTCAAGAGTGTATCGCAGATGAAGGGGTTGATAAAAATCGTGAAAGCTTTGATGTGGTCAGAATTTGTATACGAAAACAGCTGAAAGAAGGACTTGATCGCCATCTTCCCACAGTTCCACTCTGCGTCGCTTTTTGATTGGAATGTGTCAGTAGTGCGTATCAAGGCTTCTAGCCAACTAGTGTAAGTTATGAGACAGCAGCTATCATGATGTGTGATAGGCATCCAATGTTTCGAATCCTTCTTATCCTTCACAGCACCCCTATTTCTTATCGCAATTTTTACACCAATGTAAATAGATTGGAAAGAACAAAAATAATTGAGAAGGTGGAATTTTCCCAGCTAAATTCTCTGAACCGGAGGAGTGCATTGAATCCTAATCGTATGTCTAATGTGAAACACCTTGGATGCCAATGCTTTCTTTCTTCGACTATGAGTTGTCTGGTAAGAGTGTAAGTGTGTACTTGTCAGAGAGTCTGTCTGTTCAAGCCGGCTAGGGGTATACTAGCGACCCGGGGACAGACTTTGGAGGTCGGCGGTGTACATGGCCGACGTGATGAGAACTATTTAAGTAAAGCTATTCAAGGAGGCGTTATATAATCCAGAATTACTGCTCCATTGATTCACTTGCTGATATCGAAAAATCACCAGCCAAAATCCACTCCATCAAGCAAGAGACCATCGCACGACAATCCCCCAAAGTTTAAGATCATATTAGATGTACCATGCGTTCTATTAAATATGAACTAACATCATCAGTGCGAGGCAAAATACCTGAGCCAGATGATTTGGCCATTTATCCAACTCAACAACCAACTACAGCTCGTACACTTATAGACATACTAGACGCGTCCATCTTATCCCACCCCCACGAGGCGTCCATCGACAACGGTAAGATTCTCCTAAGTTATGAAGACTTAGCAGGACAGATATCAAAACAAAAGGAGGTTTTGTGGAAATCAGGAATTGGGGCTGGTGATAGAGTGGGTATTCGAGTGAGCTCAGGGACTACAGACCTCTATGTGAGCATCCTCTCTGTACTGGCAATTGGTGCTGCCTATGTACCTGTAGATGTCGACGACCCAGAGGAAAGAGCACAGCTCATATGGTCTGAGGCTGAAGTACGTGCGATATTCACTGATGAGGGTACATTAATCCCCTATCAAACGCATACCTCGAGAATTCATTGCAATCCTGCGAAGCGCCGACCAAATCCATCTGATGATGCTTGGATCATCTTCACCTCAGGGTCGACAGGCAGACCGAAAGGCGTAGCTGTCACACATCGTAGTGCAGCAGCATTCGTGGACGCGGAAGCTCAATTGTTTGCATCTGGTAAGCCAGCACCTTTGCAGCCTGGCGACCGTGTGCTTGCGGGACTCTCGGTAGCATTCGATGCTTCGTGTGAAGAAATGTGGTTGGCTTGGAGGCATGGTGCTTGCCTAGTACCAGCGCCGCGCGCCTTAGTAAGGGCCGGTGCTGATCTTGGGGCTTTTCTAATAGAGCAGCGAATATCTGTTGTCTCGACGGTGCCAACTCTCGCTACTCTTTGGCCCACGAAGGTCTTATGTGGTGTCAGACTGCTTATCATGGGAGGTGAAGCATGCCCTCCAGAGCTTGCTTGTAGGATGGCTGAGAGCATCGCGCCGGGAGGAGAGGTGTGGAACACATACGGCCCTACCGAAGCTACGGTTGTGTCTTGCGCCGCTCTTCTGACTTCTACACCGAAGCAGACTGTGCCTATTGGTCTTCCACTTGTCGGTTGGAAATTAGCTGTTCTAGTCCCTAATGATCGGCCAGTACGTTGGGGTGAGATTGGTGAGCTGGTAATTGGTTGAGCTGGAGTAGCACGCTACCTCGACACCATTAAATATGCGATCAAATTCGCGCCTCTGTGCATTTTCAGTAGAGACGAGGAAGGAGAACGTTGTTATCGCACTGGAGATCTTGTACGAGCGGATCCAGAAGGTCTTGTTTTTGTTGGACGCAACGATGAGCAGATAAAACTCGGAGGACGGCGCATTGAACTGGGCGAAATTGATTCTGCATTGATGACACTTCCCGGCGTCGAAGCAGCTGCAAGTGCAGTACGCCGAAGTGAAACGGGCCACCAGGTGCTTGTCGGCTATATTGTTCGAAACGGCTCTGCTAACTCAACTATTGACCGAAAAATGCTCTTACAAAAGCTACCTGCCACGCAAGTACCAATGCTTATTGCAGTGAACAATCTGCCTGTGCGTACCTCCGGCAAGATTGACCGCAATGCTTTACCATGGCCTCCGCCACCTCGATTTAATGCCGATTCACTACCACCCGGGATAATAAGGATGGTTTCTGAGCAATGGCGACGGATTCTAGGTGTCCCAGTCACAAGCACAGATGCGAATTTCTTCGATATGGGTGGGAACAGCCTGGGCGTTGCACAGCTTGTATCCCAGCTACGGCAGCAATTTCCTTCGCTCTCTGTTGCTGATGTTTATGAGAACCACACACTCGCAGAGATGGCTGCGCGGATAGAAGTACTTGCAGGTATCAAGCAAAATAATCGCATGGTTTTACCGAGTCCTCGGCGGGCGGGGTATTTTCAGTTTCCGATTGTGCTCGCATTGTTCACCTTGGAAGGTCTGCGGTGGCTTATTCTTATAGCATTATCCGGCAAAGCCATTGCATCCGGCATTATCCCGTCACTATGGTCGACTGATTCTCTCAACTTCCCATGGTGGCAGATCTTCTTGGGGTGGCTTGCCTTGGTAAGCATACCTGGTAGAGTCGTCACGTCAGCGGTAGCCGTGAGGCTAATTACAGCTGGCGTGTCGCCTGGCCAATATCGTCGAGGTGGGTCAATCCATCTGAGAGTATGGGCCGCGGAGCGACTAGTGACTCTCACCCATATCAATTCTATTGCCGGTACACACTGGTGTCGACGATACGCAAGGCTTCTTGGATGTCAGGTCGGACGTGATGTACAGTTACATTCACTTCCACCTGTAACAGGCTTGGCTACTTTTGGTGCGACATGTGCAATAGAACCAGAGGTGGATTTGGCTGGCTGGTGGCTTGATGGAGATATACTGCATGTCGGATCAATATCCATCAACGAAGGAGCAAGAGTCGGTGCACGCACGACAATCATGCCCAACACGGTAATTGAGCCGTTCGCAAATATTCAGCCTGGATTGTGTGTGAGTGGAACGGTCCATGAACGTAGCCCCCAAGGCGAAGCTTTTGGTCTTGAATCCAAGTATCCGGTCGGAAGTGGAGAGAGTTTCTGGACCCAGCTAAGATACACGCTCTTACTGTTTCTATTGGAAACTATACCAGTGATAGCTGCCGTGCCTGCTGTTACAGTAGGTTCATTGATCGTTCGTTCTGCTACAAAAAATAATCCAAATGTCATTGTAGAAATCTTCGTAACTGCTGGGCCGGTCACTTTGGTCGGAATGCTTTGCTACGCGAGCATCATTGTTGCGCTGGTTCGTTTTGCAAGTCGATATCTCCAGCCAGGGCTTCATTCATGGCACAGTACTGCAGCATGGGCAGCGTGGCTAACACATTGCCTTATGTGGGAAGCTCGCACCATACTGTTCCCACTATATTCGAGCATACTGACCCCAACCTGGTTGAGTATTCTGGGCGCTGATGTTGGTTGGCATACAGAAGCATCGACTGTCTTAACACCCCCATCACTGCTTCATGTCGGTGATGAATCTTTCATAGCTGATGATGTCTTGATCGCACCATACGAGCTGTGCGCAGGTTATCTTCGATTAGGTACTTCCTCGATTGGCACAAGGGCATTTGTCGGTAATTCTGCCATTGTTAAACTGGAGCACGCAGTACAGGATGGCGGGTTGATTGGTGTGCTGAGTACAGCGCCTGCCCCAACTCAGATGGATCCAGGTTCATCGTGGCTTGGACTACCGACATTCCCTCTCCCACGTAAAGCTGAAGAACTTCTAGATCAGAGCCGGACATTCCATCCAACTCTTCAGCTAAAAATAGCTAGGTCATTGGTTTAAATATGGAGGCTTCTTCCGTTGATCTGCTCTCTAATTCTCGCGCGATTCGCCGTACTCGGCATGACTAAAACTTCGGATATTTTGGGCTTTGGCTTGGCAGTAGCCGCAAGTGGTGTACTTCTAATGACTGCGGGGGTAGTTGCTTGTGCTCTTGCATCGGCTGCTAGGTGGATCTTGACACCTAAAATTAAACCCGAAGAAAAGCACCCGCTGTGGAGCTCGTTTGTTTGGAGGAATGAATTGGCCGACACGTTTGTTGAGTCGCTCGCCGTCCCTTGGCTAGCAAAGATGTGTTACGGTACTCCGATGCTGTTAGTATGGCTACGGACACTGGGAGCAAATATTGGTACAGGTGTATGGTGTGAGACTCACAAACTGTCAGAAGCAGAGTTAGTCCATATCGGAGATGGTGCCACAATTAACAGAGGCTCTTTACTCCAAACTCATCTCTTCCATGACCGTCTGATGCGCCTGGACATTGTCGACGTACAACCTGGAGCCACTCTTGGTCCGTATTCAGTATCTTTGCCGGGTACTGTCGTTGGATCTGTTACAACTATTGGTCCCTCTTCTTTGGTAATGCGGGGTGAGAAAATTCCACCAGGTACTCGCTGGCTCGGAAATCCCATTCGACCGTGGATACAGGATGATATGCCAGAGATTCAGTGGGAGCCAATGCCAGTTCAAGATCGAACATAGTATCACGGGTTCACTAGCGTAGTTAGTCATGGATGCTTAGTAATCAGTGCCCTTATATAACACACTTTCAGAAAGTCTTCCCTCTCCTTTTCATAGAATATCATATATCTAATCATAGACCTAATCCTAACCCACTCTCGCACTGCGTACGCAGGTGGGGTAGAACTTCTACCTTCTCATATAATACTTATGCTTTATATAATTCTGTATTGAATTGTTATATGACTGATTGATACTGATCATATACCCCTTCATCTTCGCTTACACCTTTTCGCAATTTCATAATAACCTCCCCGCATTCCCATCAAGACTCCTAGTTCTAGAGACTTTTTACCGAAGCACAACGTCACGATTTCCTATCCACTTCAACAATCAAAGCGTCGAAGTGTCTTTAACGATAGACTACCTCCCCTCTAGATAATAAGTCTAGCATATATCATCTCTATGACAGTAATAATTCAATCGTTAAGGTTCTCTCTCTAGCTAAGGAAATGAACATCATCCTATGCTAGTAACAATCTTACTATCAAGTGTTTCTCTCAAGCCAAGAAACCAGACGACGTAAAGCTGTAAAGAGTTTCCACAACGTCTAGACACCAACAAAATTCTCGAGTATCTCCATCATCTCTCAATCTTCACAACAAAAACCCAAAACCTGAGAAAAGTATCAAAGTCTTATCTGATAATATTTCCTCAATCACTTCAACTAATTACAGAAACCCGATAAAACCCCTACCCAAAAGTAAAAACTCACTCGTCTTTGTCCGCAAATACAATAACTCGGTCACGGGTAAGATTATCACGTATTCCTACTAAATCATACACATCACCAGGCTTCCCCTCTAATTTTTCCTACTCTACTCTATTATTCAATTTTCTCACGACTCGTATTCTTCAATAATATCTATATCGTACCTTGATTCGAAATCAATATGAATATCTTAATCTCTACGTATACAGAAACATCTATCTACAAACTTACCTACCTAATTACATCTAAACATGAATACATCTCCAAATCTCGAAATCGCTAATGAGTAATTCTTTCCCTTACAGATATTGAGGTATGTAATAATGCATGAAAATAAAAGCATATACGGTATACCTATCTATCTATTTATCAATTTCACATCAGCCACATCTACTCCCTCTTTCAACACATATCGATTCCTTTCCAAATATGCATGTATAAACCCATCTTACTTCATAATGTTCCAACCTCTCAATCTTCTCAAACACACATATTCTTTTGACCCCAGAAATCCTCCTCTCCCTAATTCATCCCCGCTTCAGTCCCACCCCACAACTACTACATTTCTCAATGATTTTTCTCTCTCCCTATACACTTATCCTAGAAATACAAATCTCACTTTCTACCAGTAAAAGGCTAAAAGCACAAGTAGATATCTTAATCCCTGACCCTATTCATTCACTCCCTCGTAACGAGACATAACATAAAACAAGACAACACTATCGAGTTTATAAACTATCACTAATAAATCATAGTTTGATTGTTTATATACATGTACACACATACTCGGTTATATACATGGGATATCATACGATCTATGTACTATGACTCCTCATCGAATTAGCTTGTAATGTATGTCGATCTACTCAGGCGCATGGTGATACCTTAAGTTGTATTATAATCATGACAAGTTACTTAATTAGATATATCAATTATGCATGTTGCGATTCATGATTCATGATGTGTTCCGTTACATTGAAATCTTGCAAATAACATGCAGCACAGTACAACATGCAAAAGTATCACATAAAATCACATCACATCACATACCACCACACTAATAGAGCCTCAGCACAACAAAACCATTTATTTTCCTCCCCTTCTCTCCAAACCCTAATCTCCAAACCCCAATATACATCTCCAATCCAATCCAATCTAACTACACAACCGCAACTCCCAAAAAAGCCGCCAAAACTCCCGCATACGCCCCCAAAACCATCATTACATCCTTCATTCCCCACTCCCTGTGACCCCCTCTCTCATCCCTATCTCTCTCCCCCTCAATCCCCTCCCATCCACTTTTTTTCTGCCCTCCCCCATCCATAATCCATACTAAAATTATCCCCAGAATTGCAACGCTTACACCGATGATTCCCACGCCGCCGGTTTTGGATATGCCGCCTGGCCAGAGGAGGAGAATGCTGATGGGTGCCAGGATGCTGCTTCCGCCTTGGGGGGAGGGTGGTTAGCTGGGGGTTTAGTTTTCTGGGTAGAGGGGAGAGTGTGAATTTTGGGTGTATAAGTATATAGAAAAGCAAACACAAAAAACTCACCAACCACCCCGCCCAGAACCCT
>PHWZ01000139.1:0-78592 GCA_004379285.1 Botryotinia calthae | reverse complement strand
CCCCCAAAGAAAAATCAATAACGCATCCAGATCTTCCCGAGACAATTGCTAAGCAATGTCTCCAACTCCTGGACGTAAATAATAACCGCTCAAGCCTTGATAACCGATATCCCCATCACCGAACAAGGTATCGGTTCCGACACATCTTTCCTGATTAATCGTGCCAAGTGTTGTTTATAAATTGCCATCGCTGAACGCAATAGTATATTGGATCGGCTCAGTGTCCATACAAAGACTAAGAGCTTTCAGATATACTGGGTCGCAGTTGCATGTTGCGGTGCTGAACCATTTGTGTTACTTGTCCGTGTTCCTGGATGTACGTATCAGAAGAGACAGGCAAAGAGAAGTTGTCTTCTTTGAGTTTGAATAGAGAGACATACGCGCGGGTACCAGTGGTGCATATGCTGATATTATGAGATATTAGGGTTAGGTATTATCTTGTAGAAGTGGTAAATGATGGTGAATGGATATCGCTTAGTTATCGGGCTTTAGATCTCTTTATATACTTCGTCAGTATGAGAATTCCAAGCATCAGTCTAATATTTAGATGAAGTTCTCTAACATCTGATTTCCCAGCATTAACTCGCACATAACTAACGATCCTGACTGTGTTTTTCTCTTTTTTCATAAATCAGCACAGTCAAGTCCAGTAGGCTGGAGTTGCACACAGAGAAAATGTTGGCGCTGTGTACGACTAAGGAGAACATGTTACAAATTCACTCGAAAGCCCACCCGCCATTTCATAGATTAGATGAAATTTATGAGTTTTCTATAGGGGGATCTTCTCAAATATAGTGAGTGAAGTCTTCGCCGCGATAGTGTCTCATTTTGAAGTCGGTGGATCTGGGGTACAGGAGTGGAAGCAACCCCCTCCTACCAACAAACTTGCTAACAACCACATATTCCTCGAATAAAATAAGAGTCAAGACTATACTGCCTAACTACTTGATGAGCAGCGGGTAAGAATCATTTTTCTGCATCTCAATTCAAGGGAAGACTCATGAAGATTGACTTAAAAGAGAAAAAATCCATTTCTTTCAAACAAATCAGCTCTCAAATTATCATAGCTAATGCATTATGTCGGTCTTGAGTTCATGATCTAATTTAGAGAATTTATATCCGTAAGTTGTCCAAATACTCAGCAGACATTCAAAAAAGATTCTTCTGAGAGCGTTGTTTTCATATAGTTTTCAATGACATTCTAGGTACAAGTGGCCCATTTTGCACTTCATGGAACATGAAGATCCATCATGTCCTGACTAGTACCCGTTTCTCTCAGCAGATATCCTCAAGTAGTTGTAGATCTATGGGGGCAGAGAAGAGAGATTGAACAACGCAAGCCCAGGGGTGACTGAAGATTTGGCACGTATCCTCCAAGAATGATACACTTCAGCAAAATTGTGATCATCCACTCGCCCAAACGCTTCCGCTGGAAACAACCACATACCAATCGCCGTCATATTATCCCGGTCTGTCGTCACAAACTTCTCTCAAAACCATGATTCATCGAATGTGCTGTTAGGTGGTGGATTTGCACACACCAAGTCGACCCAGTAATTGATCGCTCTCTCCCACTTTTCCTTTTCTGTCTGTCGATTGGATTCGACCAACTGGTGTATTCCGAGTTTTTCTCCCTCGAGCTGGGTTATGCGTCCCGTTAATCTCGCTGCAGCCAACTAGGAAAACACGCAAGCAAAGATACGGAAAGGTGTGGTATGTATCACATCTAGGGCTTCCTCAATTGCCATCCAACTATGATGGTATCGGCGTGGGTCCTTAAGAAGTGGCATGCTACCAATATCCGGCTCTGTAGGTCTGGGGTCGTTCTCGAACGACTCGAAGTTGAGATAGGATATGCACAACCTACTCAAGGGGCAACATCGGTAAAGTCTCCATCCACTGGGGCATTCCGATTGGACGTTCAAATATTGTTGGGGCAAAAACCCGCGTTTATTGCACTTTTTTTCTCAACACACCACAACGTCCGAAGTTTTAAGGCTATCTTTCCTGCACCTCAACCGCTCGTACTATCGATAACCCTATTCAATCCGCAGTATCCAACCTCTCCTGTAAAGGGTTGTTTGTCTGGAAACAAACTATCTCCTGTTATAGCTAAGTGTTTGAGACCTTTATCTTTCGGATCGTATGCGTTGACATCATGGAGAATGGCAGCAAGCATGTTGATTTCGCGGATATCATGACCAGGGTGGAAATAGAGGATATCATGGTTAGGACTAACTCGGGTGTGGCGGTTATTTGCGAGAGGTAGACGAAGACGGAAATAGTCTAGCGCCGCCCACCTAGATTCTTTGGAGGTCGAGAAGATTGCACTGATCATGTAATTTACGGCGGACTCATCGATTGCGAATTCATAGTAGCTGCCGCTTATAATGTTGCCCATAGCGTTGCGAGTAGTGTACATTTGAGACTGGATGTGCTGGATTTCAGTTTGATCTTGAGTTGTAAGATTGATGCGAATCGAAATGAAGCGGGGTCGTGGCTGAAGTGCCAGTAGCCAAATACGTAGACGGACTTCTTTAGGAAGAATGGGGAAATTATGAAAAGACCTGACTGCATCAAAAGTTTCATCCTGCTTAGGTGATGCAAAGTGTACATCGTTGAATAATGTAGTCATGTTCAGTTTACCAAGTGGTTGGCTTCTTTTTCCAAATGCTTGTGAATGGTAGAGGTAATTGTAGTTCGGAGTCCTGCAAGATATAAGAGCAAAGCTAGTTGATACATACTATTAAGAAGGTAGGGACTTAGCCATCTAGATACACTTCTGGGCTGTGCTTAGGTGCTTCCTTAAATATCCAACAGCTGTTTTTGTTTCAGAATGAGTCGGCTATTCAAGAGACTTGGGTTGAACGGGTACAGTATTTGATGATAAGCCAGCATTCCCTTTCCCCTCAGAAAGGAGTATTAGACTGAAAGCTCCAGGGTAAAAAAGATCCCAAGGGTAGAAGAATCTTTTAGAAATGACGAATCACATGATCTATGATTTGAATCAAATCATGTGATTATCCAAGCATTTATGCGGATCTGACCAGGGTTTCTGTCTCAGATAATAGGTTACGGTAGGATGATAAATGGATATCAACATCACTAAGCGCAATTTCTTTTGACTCATTCATTCAGGAAGTGGCGAGAACCAAAATCACCAACATTTATATCACTTACCTGCATGAGTTCCATCAAGGTGAAGAGCTAGGCTGTTCAGCTGTCATGGGCTTACAGATGATGTAAAAGCAAAAATCAATGCTTGAAGTGACGAGTCACATTTCACGGGTAGGCACTGATTTATCCGGATAATCATAGATAGTTCGATTCCCGCGGTAACAAGCTAAGAACATGAACAAACAAACGCATTTAGTCCACTGCATTATTCAAGCCCAAGCAGTCCTCAATTGATCAAAATGTGTCTCTCAAACCACAGCTAATCATGCTTCCCACTCGCATCAGTTACCTGAGTTTCCTCCTTCTTAATGTTATCTTCCTCATCGCTAGTACCCGCCTAAAGGGGGGATATCAGTAAAAATAGTAAGAATTTTTAGATAGGTTATACTCACATCCTTGATCGGAGACCTGGCTTTTGCCTTTCTACCTGGGAGACTTCGTGCTGGTATCTCGGGGGTAATCTTGTTGTCTTTCTCATCACAGTTATCGAATTCTAGTTCCTCATCGTCGTCATCATCACTGTTTACTTTCGAGCGCTTTTGCTTCTTCAAGGGGCTGCCTTTGGTAGCTTTGCTTTTCGTCGGAGATTGTCTTTTTCTTGGTGTTGTTGGTGGTGAGGGGTTCGCATTACCGTTTTGTTCTTGATTGAAGTCTGGTAATGTTTTTTTGAATCGCTGCCATCGCATTTGTGCAGCTGAATTGGTGGGAACACTGAGATCCTTCGCGACTCTGTCCCAATCTATGTGGCCAATGTTGGCTTGCCTAAGAATGGAAACCAACAATTTCTTTTCTGCGTCGCTAGACATGACTGATTCTGAAGGTACAATTGTGGTATGAGAATTCGTATCAATATCTGTATGGTGTGAAGCGACTGATGGACAACAGATAAGAACGGATCACTGATATTCAAGTATTTATCACACTGAACACTGAACACTCCGTACAGTACCAAAGAAGTAAATTCTTGAACTGAACCATTTCCCTACTTCAAATTGTCAAGGCAGATATCGCCATCAGCTGGAAACAATAAACAGTCGCTTGGACACTGGTCTCCCGATCAACCTCCTCAATATTGACCAAAAATCTGATCTATCATTTCCCTCAGCATAAAGTGCCCTAATCGGAGTCATCATTCTAAACTTCATCCTTGACGATCTTTCTTCTCTTTGATGCAGTCTTCTTCTCCCCGTTTGTATTTTCTGCCGCCTTCCCTGTCTGCTTACCGTTTCCCGCCTTTGGTGTAACCTTCATGCCGTTCTCCATTTCATCACTGACCTTGTTCTTGGTCAATCTTCCCGGAACAAGACCATTTTTTCGCTTGTATCGTATCCAGCGTTTTCTCGCAGCTTTCGCCGGATGTATGGCTTTGATTTCAAGGTCCTCTGCTAATTGCTCGTAATCTAAAGTTATCTCGCTAAGTTTTATCTGTTTGTGTACGGCTGCGATGAGTCTTTGGTCTTTGACGGATTTGGTGGTCATTGTGAAGAGTTTTGGATTTTTGTTTGGACACGGGACTGCTGGTCAAATGGATTAGACTTTGGATCAAAAGATGGAGTATACTGACAAGGCGTTACCGACTGACTTTGACTCTGGATGGAATTTTCGCAACTGCAGTGGCTTCTTGGGAGATCCAACACAGTGATAGACATGCATTTATATAGGTACAAAACAGGGCAATCAACAGATTTTTCTACAAGATTGCTGTAACAAGAAAATGATTTCATTGCATATTATGTTTCTCGCTGTGCAATTGCAGTCCATCAGAAACAAGAAACTACATGTGGCTGCAGAATCTCATACATCTTTTCCCGGCAGCAATTCATCCAGTATATTCTCATCACATTCACTGTCTGACCACTGAATATTATTCTCAAATTGACCATCTACTTGCTTAATTTCGGCAGGCACTTCCAATTGTCCGTTGTCCTTGCTTTTCTTCCTTTCTTTGCCCGGTCTTGGCTTCGAAGTAGATGCGTTCAAAGACATGTCAATCGACCTATTGGTTCTCCTGCGCTGGGCAGATGGCTCATTTGGTTCCCCTACAGCGGCTGCACGTTTCCTTATTCCGGTTCTGCCCCTCTTTTTGACATCGATTTCCGCGGCTACCTGTTCTATACCCGCATCCTCACTTGCTTATTTCTCTCTCGCCGGATTATCAAGTGCCGCTGTTGTCTGTTCAGCCTTCACGTCATCTTCGGCTGTCTTGTTCCTGCTGTCTTTGAAGAGCTTTGCTTTGAATCGATGCCAGCGTACTCGAGCAGCTTCGGGCTCGATTCCAAGAAGTGCGCCTGATTTATGGTAGTCGAAAGGCGCCAAAGGATCCCAAAGACTGAGAATGGTAATGAGAAGCTTTTCGTCGTCACTCTTCTCAGAAGAATTTGCTCTTGGAGCCATGATTGTACACTTTTCGTAGTCTTTGTGAAGGGATGATGGTGACTATTTGTTGGGTCTTTGTTGTTTAGAGATGTAAATGTGCGTAGAGGTGCGAGCATTGTATTACAAGGATGCGAGCGATTTCACTGTCCCATTATATAGTCATCAAATATAAATCAGAGTTCTAGTTGATTCTTTATCCATGCGTATGACTGCCTATCTGAAAGACCCCTACCCGCGCATACCAAAACCAAGCTCTATATGACTGAAGCCCCTTGAAGAGATCTCACGCCTCCCAAGCCTCATCCGACCAGCCTTTTGCATTGTACGGCCATCCAAACACCCCTGACTCCATGTTACTTGTTTCTTTCACCGAAGAAGTTGGGGTTTCGGCTGGGTCGTTTGGTGAAATATGTGTCTCCTTCTCTTGCTCTCTAACTATTTTAATATGCTCCTCTAGACGTATCTTGTACCTCCACCAACGCATTGCTGCAGCTCCCGGATTAATTTCAAGATCCGCACCAATTAGCCTATTGTCGAGTCTCGGCAAACGTCTCTCTTGATTTGTTATGGCGATAAGAAGTGCTACATCGGCGTTTGTTGGCCCCTCTCCGTTATTAAGCCTCGCTTTGAGTCGAAACAACCGCATACTTGCAGCTCCAGAACTGATACCCAGATATTTCCCTATCTCATTTGTGTCTATGCGAGCAGACTGCCATTGTTTGAAAACCGCGATAAGAAGCTTGATATCATCACTGCGTGTCATAGTGCTACTAGTTGTGGTGTTGTGGTGTTGTGGTGCTGTGGATGTGTGGGTGGATCTTGAGTTGATTAATGTGATAGATTGTTCGTGCGGTGTGGATTGATAGAGATTCAGGACTATTTGAATAAATTTAGTCTCAATGTCATGTAGCAAAGCAAAATTAATTAGAGGGTTAATTCCAGGTGTTTCATTGATCAATTTGTCAGCTGATTAGGTTGACTTCCTGAAAAATCTATGCAGTTCACACTGTCTCAATGATAACCCCGAAATTCTAGTAAACTCTATTCCTTAGACCCAGCAGGATCTCTAAGCCAAATTAGAGTCCTCAAAGACATTGAATCCAGAGCCTTCACCTTCGTTCATGGACGGCTCTTGTTTGATCTCCTTCTCGGCCTTTCCACTAGCGCCACCAGTCTTCTTGCGAGGGCTCCGAGTCTTTTGCTTCTTAGTAGCAGAATTTACATCATCCGTTCCTTCACCTCCATCTTCAATACCGGCCTCTTCTTTGTTGCGCTTCTGGGCGTTACCGCCAGTAACGATCTTCAAATCTTCGAACTTTCCGCCCTTAATCTTTTTAGATATGCGAGCCCACTAATAAATCAGCAATTAGCAGTTGAACGTATTAAAAATTTGAAATTGAACAGTGGAAAACTTACACGAACGCGAGCAGCATCAGGGGTGGCAAGTCCAAGATCTTCAGCGAGCTTGGCATTGTTCAACTTGGGAAACTTATTTTCTTCCGAGAGGAGTTGACTAAGGACTGCAACGAGGCATTTTTCGTTATCGGACAAGGGGGTTTCTGCCTTTGGTGGCATTTTTGTTGATCTGATTGAATAGAAGGGAATGGTCGGGTATTGTTAAAGTATCTTTCTTGGAGGGTTATTGGTTCAGTTACATGGATGTGCCAAATCGTTCGCTGAAGAGAAGTCTTGGTGGTGATTGTGTGGATTTTTGTGGGATTCAATGGAAATATTCAAGCGAAAAGTGATCAAAAAATCACAAGATTAGAAACTTGCGAACAGGTCATTTTGGTTAGTACTATGCTACAAAGAGCTAGCGCAATGCAGATAGATAGAGGTTCTTCCGAATGACTTTCCGCATCTGCGCGTACTCGAATGTTCATTATTGATGTGCTACTCCCGTTGCTTTCTTCCAATCCCTCATGCTTCTAATCCGTAGACAATTCCGCACTCAAGTAAGACTTTCCTCTAATAATCTTCATGATTTATCGAGTAAATCCATGCTTGCTATCCGAAATGTATCAATCCATCGTAGACTGCTCCGCAGCATATCAAGTAACTGTAGTTCCATCCTCCCCTACAAGCCCCGTCTTTCCCCTTTTCTGCGTGATCTCAGTTCTCATCCTCACCAATCTCCTCCTTGACAGCCTTGCTTTGCTTGCCCTTTCCTTTTCCCGCTTTCTGACCACCTCTGCTTACGATAAGATTAGCATGCTTCATTTTGGAAACGAGAACTGATGTCAAAAACCTACTTGACTTTCTTAGTAGGAGAAGGCGCGGACTTGTCCATATACCCCTCAACCGGTACCTCGACTACTGGTCGCTTGCTTCCCGCAGCTTCATTAGGCTCCTTCGGAGTAACAAGACCCTCCATGTCTCCAAAGTCTCCATCTCTGAACTTCCTCATGAGTGTAAACCATTTATGTTTAGAGACTACTCGGTCACGAAGGCCAAGCGCTTCTGCCAATTTCAAATGATCTGGTGTTGGAAGGGGTTTGTTGTCAGGAGCGCATTGTACTAGTACTGCAATGAGCATTTTGAGGTCGTCGACACTCGGTCTTGCAGGCATATTGATGTGATCTGTTCTAATTTGATTTGAAGGTTTGCTGTCGGATGTTATTGTGAAGTCGGAGGAGAAGTATGGTATTGACGGATGCGGATTTGAGAATGAAAATGAGAATGAGATTGATAAGTGAACGTCTATTAATATACTGTATGTCACATATCAGAAACTCTCACAAATAGTTCTTCAGTTGTCCATTTACGTCTGCAAGGGTCTAAATGTTTGCATTTAATACTAAGTAGATGTGTCTAGTAGTGCACTTACTTTTCCTGGGAAGTCCGACCATCGATACAATTCTCCGATACCCTAGTTTTCTATAGCCTTCCATTACTAATTACCATGCGCAGACTCAAGCCTTGTCCTCCACATACCAGCTTTGATCTTCCACACAACCGAAGTTCGATTTGACAACTTCTCCTTTCGATTCGCTTCCTGTTTTAGTGGTTGTTTTCATGCGGCGCGCCTACCGGCATTGACTTTCGATTGTTTGATGGGGGAGGACTCAGAATCATATGCCATTGTGTCCGATTCCTCAGCTGCTTGTTTCTTGACTGGGGACTCTGTAGTCTTCTTTTTTCTCTCTGCTTCTGGATCCCGAATCTTGAGGTCTCCCTTGGTTCCCTCCTTAAGTTCGTCCGTGAGTCGTTTCCATACTCCTTGCACAGAGCTATAACTAGGCAATCCGAGCTGTTCTGCGGGTTTGTGGTAGTTGGGAGCTGGGAGCTGGGAGCTGGAAGAAAATCTTTTTCGTTATCTGAAAACTGTGACATTGCAGCCATAAGAATTGTGAACTTAGCATCTACTGGCTGGGGTGACATGATGATGAAATGTTGTGTGTTGGAATATGGTGGCTTTGTGGTTCTCGAAACTGGGATGTAATTGATTGGAAATTGTATCATTGCGAAGGTATGTTTCGGAGCGTTAGCGGAAGAAACTTATGCGTCGAATTTTACGGAACTCTTATATGGCGTAAATGTATACTTTTTTTCAAGACCCAAGAATCGATTTGTATGTGATCATATAATACGTAAATTGATAGTGCGTAAAAGTTCAATTAACTATATGAAGAATTGATAAAACAAAGAAAAATGTTACGCTCCGAAACACTGGCGAGAGCCCTCGCCCCCCAATTTCACATGGCTAAATACTTTCCATCACATTCTCCAAGAGCTTGTAAAAAAAAGAATTATTTATGTTATTCCTCAGAACAATCTAGCAATATGATTTCTTTTCCTCGCATATCCGCCCCTTATGCAAAGCACAGACAGTCCCCTGTAAGCCACCAACCACCAGTGTATGCGCGTCTCCTTCCAGCTAAAGCTTCAGCCCTGCACAATCTCAAACCCTGCAAGCCATTATCTCAAGCCTCATCGTCGGGACAATATGAAAATATAGCATCCTCAAACGCTTTGTCCTCTTTATCTCTGACCTCCAACTTCACAACTGCCTTGTCCTGTCCTTTATCCTTCTTTTTCATCGGGCTCGGGATCTCGGATTCGTGGTTGTCTTCGATGGTGACCTTTCGCTTTCTACCTCTTCCACTTTGATTGCGAGCTCTACCTCCAAATCTGTTTGCGTCTTTCTTGGGCGACGCATTAGGGCCGAGAGGAGGAGGTTCAATTCCGTGTCGTTGCTTCAGACCCTTCCAGCGTATTCGAAGACTCTCAACCATAGCTCTAGTGATTTCTGTAGGCTCCAGCTCGGGGTGGAGAGATTGAGCGAGGGCTTTGAAATCAACTCTCTCGATCTGCTGGAGAACTCCAATCATAATTTGTTTGTCGTTGTCGTTCATATTGGGTGGGAGTGGAAACTAGCGAAGTGATTTTGTGTTCTGTGGAGAAGAATTGGTTTGATTGAGTATTTGACACTTATTTCACAGCGGAATAGACACTATTATACTGATTAAGTTATGCTATAAATTCTAGAAATAGATTAAAGACGGAGGGATTGGAAATTGGAAGAAGAAGCGCGAAGATTTGTTTTTCGAAATCTGCAAGTATCCCACTTGTTACCCGTGTCCCCAGCTGTTACCTAGTCGACCTGAAAAGAATCCGTCATATTCTCACACAGCCTACGCCTCGTCCCCATTCTGATAGTTTCTTAGATCATGTTCATCCTGATCCTTGACAACCAAATCTTTCATTCCATCAACTTCCGCGCCAACCTACATCTCTCCATATTCCTCTTCCTCCTCATCTTCCGCACCACTAGTCTCTTCCACAAACTTCGTAACCTTTGCCCGTCGGGACAGCACCCTGCGTGATGGTGTGACTAACTCTTCCTTAACATCGAGATCCTGTGTTTTCTTATCGTAATCCATTTCCTCATCCTCGTCTACGCCTACGTCTACTTCCTCTTCCTCTTCGTCGCTTTCTTCCTTGATTCGAGCTCGTGATGTTTTGGGGCTTCCGCGGTTGTTCTTGTTCGGGCTGCCTCCTGCCTTCTTTGGTGAGACCGATGTAATTGTCTTGCCGACTCCAGCCCCCTTCTTTGGAGTGATTGGTGGCCCCCCCTTTGTAAATTTCTGTTTGTAGCGATCCCATCTTCGGCGAGCAGCTTTGGATGTAGCTACGTCGATGTATTTTGCAAGCTCTGTAGATAGCGTAAGGTTAGTCTTTGATAGCATGACTTTGAAATGAACGCTCGTTCGGGAATGGCTGAGGGGGGAAACTGTGTACCATCGTAGTCAATACGACCAACTTCGATTTGAGTCAAGACTCCCATGAGAAGCTTCTCTTCCATGGACGCCATCTTGAAAGATAAGATCAAGTGTGTATTGGAATGCTTGCTTGTGATGTAAAAGGCTCAATTCGGGCAAGAAAGTATCGAGTGCGTTGAAAATGTTTCCGGAAGATAATAATCGAGATAATCTGAGTTACCGAAGCTCTCCGTCTGGGAAAATGAAATAAATATATGCTGGTGGATATCAAGCTCTTTATAGTTGTATTTCGCAGTTTCTTGAACGAAGCTAGACCAAAATGGAAGAATTCCTTTTGTACATACTAATAGACGAGGTAAAGATACTACGGGGAAATAAACTTATTACTCAGTTCCACAGTTGTGCAAGTAACTTTTATGAATAGCCTTGTGGTATGAATCATGGCTGTATTCTAGAATTAAGCTTCAAAGTCCATAGCAATGAAAGATCCTGATAGAAGTTTCGCACACAAAATCAATGTCGATGCCAAACTACACACCCTACTCTCAGATATTCTAAGAAATACAACGCCAAATCCAGAATAGTCTCACGGTACATTCAGGTCGGTGGAAGTTCAAAGTGTACCTAAGCTTCCCAATCCTCCGCCACCGTATTCGTCCACCGCTAGCCTTCTCTTCTTCTTCTCAGCAGCCTTGGTATAATCGATGTCCTCAAACCCAGACTCAAACCCCTCGTCACCCCCATCGGTATCATCATCATTCCCTTGTTTGCCCCTCTTCATCTTTTGAATGCTCTTCATTGTACCCTTCTTCGGGAGCTTTCTCGCCGGAATTTGCATCAACCTCGCCCCCTGTTTCTCGCCAGTCAAATCTCCATCCATTTCCTCCATCTTTCTCTTGCCATCTTTCTTAAGTGAGTCTAGACCGCTTCCCTCCCTTGTAATCTCAAACTTCAGTGGCGAGCCAGGCTGGTTTCTTCGAGAAATTTTGGTGTTCGCTTCAACCTTCACAGGGTTTGTTACTGCTTCATCGCTCTCATTTCTGTCCTCTTTCCCATCTTTGTTTCCAGGATTCGTTCCGAGCTTCTTTTCGTCATCTTCGCCGCCATCTCCTCTATCATTTCGACCCTCTTCCCCGCGCGCTCTGCTTGGCTTGCTTATGCCAAAACTTTTCAGAAGCCGCTTCCACCTATATCTCGCAGAATTTTGACCATTAACGCCCATGTCTTTCGCCAAGCGTGTGAAGTCGATCCTGCCAGTTTCGATTTGCTTAAAAAGGGCGCCCATAACGAGAATATTGTTGTTGACATCGGCAACAGTGGGAGGCAAACCATCAGTCCTGGTAGAGCATTTTTTGAATCGATTAAAGGGATGCCGAGCAGCATTTTGACCATTAACACCAATATCTCCTGCTAGACGGTTGAAATCGATGGCACCATGTGCGCCAATATCCATCTGCTTGAAGAGTGCTGTAAGGACGAGATTGTTTTTTTGGGTTTCTGCGTCTGCCGGCATGATTACGGCAGATTTGTGTTGGTTGAATGCAAATGCCAAGGGTTTAGGAATATTACTTTGGCAAAAAGAAGATATCGTGGAAGTTTGGATGTAGACGAGGATGTGAGTATTTTGCGAACGGCAGGTGCGAGTTGATACGTTATCGTTGCCTATAGCTAAACCAACTTGAGTTAAACTTGAACTTCCTTTAGTATTACCTGATCATTTGTCTGAACATTCTTATGCAAACTTGCTTTTTTTGAAGCAACCCCTCGATTGTTCTCGCGAAGTTGTGAAAACAATGAAACAAAAGGAATAACGATAATGGATGTATGTTCAATGGCCCCTGCATGCAAGGATACGTGCATGCATAATAACAAAATTCTATCACATTCGGAACAATTTATTACAGAGGCGTTTCCTTTGCGCCAAATGCCGCAATTTGTATTGATAATGAGAGAAAATTCGAGAGATTGGAGATGATGCCTATCTAGAACTATTTCCCACAATTGCTATAGCCAACATCCTAGCTGCGGCCTTCAAAGCAAACGCCCCGCTATGTGTGAATTCGTGAGAATCAGCCAGAAAGTTTCCGGATCATCATCAAAGTCCTCGGTTTATTCTTCCTTGACATTAGATTTAACGTCAGCCTCATCCTTGATGCTCCTATTGCCACGCTTGCCCTTTGTAACAGTAGCCTTCTTCTTGATGACCTTGTCCTGAGAGACCTTATCCTTGACGGAAGCCTTGTTGTTACGCTTGGGTTTAACACCGATTGCTGTGGTAATAGCCTTTTCATCGGCAGCATCCTGGGTAAGATCCTTTCCACCAACATTCTTTGTGACAGCCTCATCATCCTCACTGCTAGCTTTGGTTTCGGTCTCTTCTGTAACTCTTGCCACAGCTCCTTTATCAGCAACCTCTTTTCCCTTGCGCACTCTAATGGAAAGGCGGGACCAGCGCTTCTCAGCAGCAGTTTTTCGAATTCCCAGTTGTGCAGCGACAGCTTCCAATGTACCAACAACACACGAGTTGATTTGTTCCTTTGGAACGTTCTCGAAAATGGCCCACAACAAGTCGATCTCGGCTTGAGTCATCTTGGGTCGGTGAGATTCTTCCGACATGATTGAGGAGGATGAATTTGTCGAGTAAATGCGTGTGCGATTGACTAAAAGAAGGGGCTGAAGGACAGGTATATCGTAATTGATGAGGGTCGAAGAACCTGGATGATTCGAAGAGCCAGAAGATATTTTGGTATTTGTTCTTCTTTGGGAGTGTTTTGGTGCTTGTGGAAGAATCAGAACTTCGGCTTTTTATGCGTGGTGAAGTAGCGCACAGGCCTTTTTGATATTGTAACAGCACTAACAGTCGAGAAAGTACTAGATATGAGCCTTCTTGTAGAGAAGTGAAGTCTTAGATAGATGCTCCTTGAATACTTTAGGCTTAAGGAGTATCAAGTAAATTGATTTTTCGCATACTTGATGAGATTTCACCCCATGTCAATTCAAACAACCGAAAGTTACAGCAGGTGGCAGATACTTGCGTCTAGAGCACTGGTTCATGAGTGAGTGTTATGTTTCACTACTTAGGCAACCTTTCTTTCTCAAGAAAGAAAGAGTCCTTTGAGGCGCGAATCTCCACGATGGTGTTGGCTCGAATGATCACAGAAGGTTCAAGCATCTTTCTTTGGTGAAAAATGTTTCTGCTTTTAGGTAACCATGAAGCTCACTACAAATAGAGACAAGTTTCCATCAAACGACTAATCTCCCAATCGCCACCTGTCAAGCATTAAGAAAACTGCCTACACGTCAATACTTTATCGACAAAAGATATCAAGCTTGGATTCGACATCTTAACTTCAACCGCAAACATGCTTCCCAACCCGAGAATCGACAACAACACTCTTGTTTGGAATGCTGTTTCCAAGCAACTTGATATTGCAGAAGAACTCAGAGGAATCTGGAATAAGCTTGACCACGGTCGCTTGATTGCAGATATGGGTGTTGCCAACAAGAATGCAGCCCATCATAGATTCAGGAGATGGATATCCTCGATGGCTGAGCAGAGCGGCCAATTGAACCCAGGTAATGAGGATATGGGGGAAGCTGCGAACAACGATGGACCGCCCGTGATGGCTGGGAAGAAGAGCGTGAAACATCCATCAAAAAACAAAATTGCAGGAAAGAAAGGGGCTGCTGGTACGAGAAACAAAAAGAAGGATAAGTACTTAGCTCACAGAGAATAGAAATCAAAATTGCGAAAGTCTCGTTAGACACCAACGAGGATGATCAGGAGGAAGACTATTAAGGTCGAGAACTAGAGGTTCAAGAACAAGGAATAGGAAGCTGACAGGACTCAATCATGATGAATACTACACCGATCGAAGGCTTGGCTCGAGGACTTGCACTGCAGTCATATTACGCACTGGGGAAAAGGTGATGCGGGTGGGGGCTGATAGTGATGAAGATTTGAGAGTTTGGGGACACGCACAACCATGGTTGGTATTGAAGTTTGGGGGCCAAATTCTAGTTTGATTTTGGATGTGAAAGCTTTTTCCGTCCGTGGTTGAATCCTTCTTCAATTTAAACACTTGAATAGTTCTTGAAGAGCCTTGTGCAACACCTAGTCTCCGTGCCCCTCGGATGCATCTTCTTCTCCTTGTTTTTGCCATCATGTGAACATGATTACTTCTTAAAGTCTTCCAACTATGATGTGTCCGTTATTTGATAGACCAACGACGCAAAGCATGCATGAGACAACTACAGAGCCAGGCATAGCTGCATTGAGGCGATTGATTGTTGTGTTCTGCAGTGTGTACCACCATGATACATGGTTATGGATACTCTCAATGTTCATCAAAGAACAGGAAGCAGATGTGAATGCTTCAATGGGTCAAGAGGTCTGAGTTTGTCATGTACCACTCATTGATAGTTCCAGATAGAACTCTCCAGCAGGAGTTGTTGCTTGTTTTCCAAAGATGTGTTTAATCTAGCTGTCTTTTAGTCATTTTTGGTGGTCGAGGCACGGACCAACGGAACAACATTTAGAGTGCCCGACCTTACCCAAAGGATCATTTTCAAGTCTTGGAACTCCCAAAACATCAACAACTACGATGATTAGGGAGTGAAGCAACTATCATGCAGTTAAGCATGAACTTTGAGTGAAATGCCACAAGGAAAAGTTCAAGGGGAAGAATACTATGTGGACCATTTCCCAATATTCTACCTACTTTTCTTGGAGAGCTCACAGATAGCAGCGCTTCCACACTCCTCAACTTTATGAAGCAAGTTTGTTCCAAGTCCTCGCAACCCTACAAGTCAACTTAAACTCATGGATGGTAACAGATGCTTATAGGCCCAATGGGTATATGTTCTCCTTTATGATTCAGCATATCGTAACCCTTCTCAAATCCCGATCGAAATGCAGCTGCAACGAGTGGCACGGCACCCAGACATTGGTCGATTTCCTCACTTCTATCAGATATCGACTATATCTTCATTTGGATTTTGGACCATCTCTTTCCACAGACCTATATGATATGAGGGGGGGGGTGTTCTAGAGGAGATCGACATCTAAAACGGGGATTGCGACTCAAATCTAGGCAAGAGAAATACTCAATGCCTACATCAGGCCCGAGTTGCTGGGCTTTTGTATACGATTGGGTTAACACATTGACCTTCGCTCTCATTGATATCGCAATTGAAGGTGCACAAGAAGACTACTTATAGATGTTTACGGTACAGTGGCTATTAAGTTACTAGTCTTTTATACATTAAAATTGTCTTTGACATAGTATTCACAGTATCTCATGCGGTGTCCGCTAATATACCCCTCTTTTTCAGCATTGTTTGATGTATATTGTTTTCGTTCCCATACCAATCCCTAAAGCTTTCCCTCATACTACCGTGAACACGTACATATAGACAGCCAGTGCTGTACTGCAAAATCACATTCTCAGCGGTCGTGTATGAATGAGTATTGGGCTATTCTTATCTACAGCCCCTGCTTTATCGATGACTGGGTCTAGAGATGGTATGAATAGAGAAAAGAATATGCGCGTCAAATATGAAATGGCGAAACGCGACAAGGTAGGCTGAATAGCTGCGACTAGGAGAAGTGTATGTAGACATCTTATCCCGCTATAAAAATCCAAACAGCTGAACCAGCTTCGATGGCGATTTAGTATTCAGACCATACCAGCATGCTATCTATTTACATTTCAGCATGTCACTGCGTTTCCAAGAGACATGGGGGAGATTATCCAATATATGTGTTAGGTCCTTAAATAATGCATTTTAGAGTTTCCGAGACTTGAAGGTATCATCAGGTGATATGTATTGCCATATGGCATAAATATTTTGTTTTGGAATAGTAGCCAAGCACTAGCTAATTACAGATTACGGAAGGTACATGTCCGTTGCACCATTCCGGCTTATTATCTCGGTTCAATAAGATCTGGTGACAATTGAATTTGAAGATTTAGTTCGGATATGATAAATTTCCTTAAATGCCGATTGGTGTTTATTACCCCAGATTTTGTGGAATTTGTGCCTGTGCCTTGCGGATATCGTACCGTAAAGCCTGTGGAACTAGATGGATCGTCTAACCGTTACATCGTGGAGATCCACACACTCAACTCCATCAATCAAATCAGCGGCTTGACACGAAAGATTGAACCTTCATTTAAAGTAATCTCAATTCATGTAGTTCTGTTTGTTCTTGTAGTCGCAGGGGGAAGTTCTTCCGTCTACTCGGAAATAGTAACAATGGTTTCATTTGTCAGTGATTTTCTTCACGAGCATTGCTTACCACGGAAGATCCGATGATTTTCCTTCAGTAAAGATATTTCCCCGCGCTCAGCATGCACTGTAATCTTCATTCCCGGGCCGACGGGACTATATTGTTCCCTTAACGTGCCTAATGTTGTCCAGGGTTGGTCAAAGTCAGTCTTTCGCCTCGTCTCGTTATTTATATAAATGAATGTTCTGCTCTATTCCTTCATCTTGGTTTGTATCATTAATTCAATTGTATTTCGATCAAAGGTTTGATCAAAATCGCCAGAATGAAAGTATCAGTTGCACTCGTTACCTCTTGTGCAGTTGCTCTTGTCAGAGGTCAAGCTGCCGCATATGCAAAATGTAAGCATCCATGAGGACAATACTCTACATATGCTAATGATTGATAGGCGTGGGATAGGACTGGACAGGACCGACAACCTGCGTAGCGGGATACACATGTGTTTATTCAAATGCATTCTACTCCCAGTGTATGCCAGGATCAGGTTAGATATCTCCCTGAGGCAATCTTTGGCATCTACTGATGCGTTATGCAGCATCCACAACTCTCACTACAAGCACTAAGCCCTCTACTACATCAACTACCAAGCCAGGTACCACTTCAACCACAAGCACCACCACTGCACCAGCGAGCACCGCTACATCCATTACTGGCTATGCTAAAACTGCAGGAACTGTGTTCCAAATCAATGGGAAGAAAACATACTTTGCAGGAACAAATTGTTATTGGTGCGGGTTCTTGACCAACAATGCAGATGTTGACTTGGTTATGTCCCATCTTGCTTCTGTAAGTGCAATAATGCCTTGTCGTGCAACAACCTCTAATCCATCATAGAGTGGGCTTAAAGTACTTCGCGTTTGGGGCTTCAATGACGTCACAACAGCACAAGGTTCTGGTAGCGTCTGGTATCAATCTTTCATTGCAGGACAATCACCAGTGATCAATACCGGTGCAAATGGCCTTCAGCGTCTCGACTATGTTGTACAATCAGCTCAAGCTCATGGAATCAGTCTCATCATCAATTTCGTTAACAACTGGACCGATTACGGCGGGATGCAAGCATATGCTACATACTACGGTATCTCCTTGACAGATTGGTACACAAACGCGGCAGCTCAAGCCCAATATAAAGCATATATTGCTGCAGTAGTAGCCCGCTACAAGACAAATACCGCAGTTTTTGCTTGGGAACTTGCCAATGAGCCTAGATGTAGTGGATGTGCTACTTCAGTCATCACGAATTGGGCAACCAGCATATCTCAATATATCAAATCTCTCGATCCCAACCATATGATAACAGTTGGAGACGAAGGATTTGGTCTTACCGTTGCAAATGATACTTCCTATCCTTTCACTGCCGGCCCTGGTACATGGTTCACAGATCTTCTTGCTATTCCCACCATCGATTTCGCTACCATCCATCTATACCCTAGTTCATGGGGAGAGGTTGATTCATGGGGATCTTCCTGGATCTCGAGCCATGCTAATGTAACTGCTGCTGCTGGTAAGCCACTAGTATTGGAAGAATATGGTTCAACTACCCATCTCAATGAGTTGCCTTGGCAGGGAACAGTACTCGACACCGCAACTGCTGGAAGTATGTACTGGCAATACGGTGATACCCTCTCAACAGGTAAGACTTCAGATGATGGATATACGCTTTACTATGGAACAAGCGAATATACCACGTTGGTAACCAACCACGCCGCTGCACTGAATGCGAAAGCGGTCCCATGAGGCGGGAATGGAGTTCTGAGAGAAATCAAAGGAGAGGGGAGGAGAGTAAGGTGGAATTGTACATAGCTTTCTGGGTTGAGAAAACATCATACACTGTCGTTACTCACCACATCACTACACCACTCCGTGACACCAATTTCTTTGCAGTGATGGCTATATGGGCCCCAAAGAAAAATTCGAAGGATCAACACAACAATGACCTTGTCGTGCTTTTTTGTTAAAGTTTGGAATGGTTGAACTATATGGATAGGAACTTATGATATTGCACACTGATTGCCAAAAACTTTGTGACTTTTAGACACTCCTCGGCTGTTTTATGATCCGAGTAACTTTTTGACCCCTCATAAACACGCAATTCTATGCGCCATCCACCTTCTTCTTCCTGGATCTAACCATCATACATTCCACGAAGTCACTATTTCCATCCACTGGAACCACCAATCTCGCCTTCTCCTCAAACCCAAAATGTTCATAGACCTCCTTCCCCACTGGACTATCCTCCAAATACGTCTCAACCCCTTCCTCGTCCGCCTTCTCTAATCCCCATCTCATGAGTTCTCCTGCTGCTCCTTTACCCTGCCATTCTGGCTTTGTAGAGATGATCTCCAAATACCAATGTTTTCTTTCTCCCATAATCTCTCTGCGTCTTTCTATTAGTGTCCCGAAGAAGTGATTCGCGACGTCTACATCACAACCTTGAGGCCATTCCGGTAAGTCGTTGATCGTGGCCACAGGAGCAGAAGTATCATTCCACTTTGCGTACGAGACAATTTCTGAAGTGGGAGAGGAAGAATCAAAGATGCACAGGAAATGGGACGAGGGGTCTTGGATTTCGGAGATAACGGAATTGTACCACCAGGCCCATGTTACGGAAGAGCGAGGGAAACAGAGGAGAGAGATTTCGTCGGCGCTGAACGCTGAGAAGTAGATGTTTGTCAGGGCTTCTGCGTCGACAGCAGTTGCGGGACGAAGTGTGAGTGTCATGGTGGAATTGAGTTTGGGGGCCAGAGATGCGGGGTAGAATCTCGAACTCGGGTTAAATGAATTTCTCTATGCTAAGAAAACGACAGAGATTATGGGTTGGTTGGAATGTATTTGTAAACTATCGCGAAGAATATCTGTTATTCTAACTTAAAGCTCACAGTATACCAAATAGAGGCATTGTTTCGCCATCGTCGCTATCATCGGCGTGAGTCAGCCTTTATCCTGCACCACGATTTGTCATCGCTAGTTTTAGTCCCAACTTGTTACCAATTAGTCATCATTAGATTACTAATCTTAGATTAGTTATTAGCTTAGCTTACTAAGCCGTAGATCTTATCTTAGGTAGGATTTATCCCACTGCTTTTAATCTTTATCTTTTTATATAATATACAATTGTACCAAATAGTAGTAAGTCCTTTAGAATTTTTTTTTTTTTTTATTAATAACAATTCCATTAGTATCAAGTGTTAGGTAGTTTGTTGATATATCTTTTTCAAGTAATCAAGTTTCTTTTTTTAAGTTGTTTAACGCCCGTTTTTATTGTATTCTGTATATCGAAAGAGGATCTAAGGGCTTTTGAGGTGAGATATATATGATTTTAGATATAAGCGATAAAAGCATTACAAATGTAAGAGTATTTTATATCGATTTTTTTTAAGATATTATTGTAAAAGCATTCCTGATTAAGAAATTCCTTATCGAATGATTTAAGGCAAGAAATAGATTATTAATCGAATAGCTTTATGTAATCATTTGGTTTTTGTAGAAGGTATAAAGTGGAGCAGTAATAAACAATCAAGCTGGTTCTTTCTTAATATTTGCAAATGTTTCCTCAATATCGATCTATCCTCATCCGATATTTATAATACTTTTTGGCTAGTATAATAGTTATATAAGATTTGTTGATACTATATAATCTATATTATTAGTGTTATTATAATTCTTGAATAAAGATTATGATTTGATATTATTGGTGTCGATTTCATTTTCAGAATGTCAAGAACTTTTCGGTGGTATAAGTCAAGAAACCTTTGACAAAATAGTTGTTGTTGTTGGTGCAATGTTCTTTGTAGAATAGTTTCAATTATTGTTAGTTGTTATTTAAATTTTGTTGCAATAATAATATGGTGGGGGTGGTGCTATACGTTTTCGTTTGTAAGATATGGGCTTTCTAGATTTAAACAATGAAGTTGAATTCTTTGTGGAGATTGTTGATAATAAGATTGTTTATTATAATGTATATTCGTTTACAGTATGTATTAAGGCTAAGTCGATTAGTGTATTGGATGGTCTATTTGCTGTTTATATCGTTGTTGTTTAGTTGGATCAATGTTTGAGAGGCAAGGCTGAGCTATGGTATACTAATGAGATCTTTAATACGATATGAGCTAGTCTTAAGGCAAGTATTGAGAATTGATGTACAGAACTGGAAAACCGCTTTTGTATGTTATTAGGTATAATCTTGGAGAAGCTGAAGTGTTTCAAATATATTATTGGAAATATTTGATGATATAAAGATTTTGAAGAATATGTTTAGAATATAGTTGTTTTAGGATGTAGTGCGGGTATAATCGAGTCGGAATATGTATAGATGCTGATTGTTTATTGGTATTTGTTAGTAGAGCTTCGAATTTATATCCTGGTACTTATGGAGGATATTAGTTTTATTATATTTATATTGTAGATCGAATAAAAGAAGGATGATTGGTTTGATATCTAGCATTCCAATTATGGTGATAGCTGGTTATCAAGTTATTATGATAGTAAGTGTTTTTCATTTCACAAATCATATCGCTGGAGCGATCGTGGAAATACTCCCTCCCCCACCTTTTACAAGGACCTTTCCATCTTCAGGAATAAGAATGCTGATAAAAAGTTTGATATTAAGAAAGATAACAAAGTATAGAATAAAAAGTCATTCTGGAAAAAGGAATATCACTCGAATAAATATAATAGCAAACAGCAAGTATATAATACTGAAGGAAACAATTCAAATCAGGAAGCAGTCGATCTAGATATTAACAATGTCGACACTTATAATTAAGCTTATTATTAAAAACTAGATTATGAATTGAAGGAATCAAATCTAAATAGTCAAGATAATAAGGAAAAAACAGAAGTATTACATATCAATCACACACAAACTGGATGAAAGATGTCTAAAACACAAAATATACAACATAATACAGACCCGAAAATCAGCCATCGACCTAATACAACTATTTCACAAATTGACAATGAAATTCAGAAATCAAAGTCTACCCCTTTGGTAACCAATTTGAACCACAAACAGGCCCCTCCCAAACAGACTTGTTTCATCAATCTCGATAAAAGTCATCACCAATACAATAATTGTAGAACAAAATTCCACAACAAAAACAAACTACACACTCACTTTCAAAAACTATATAAAAGCAAACACAAATCATTATTACCAAAACCAGCCTTATTCAAACAATCATTAACAACCATAGCAAATATACCACTTCTTATCACCAATACCCCAAATCAATCTAGTTCTAAGCTTTCATCAGATCGACCACATATTGTTCAATCAATCGCAGATGCCAATAAGTCACCGCCTGAATATGTATTTCGAAAACACAAGTATACTGAAATCAAAATAACATTAGACAATCCATAGAACAATACACATTCTATTTATTTAGATATAGAATATAAAATAAATCTTATCAATAAAAACTTTTTAATAAAAATATATCCTACAATTAAAATTTTCACAATAAATAAGCCCATAAAGATACACAAATTAGAAAAGCAATAATATAATACTAATCAATATATAAATCTCGATTTCTATTTACCAACAATAAATAAAACGATTACTCAATTCAATTATAAAATCCATATTATCGAAATACTAAAAGCTAAAATACTAATAAAAACAAACATTATCAATCCTAAAAATTAAATTATGAATTTTGAAAATCAACAATTAATTCTCTTATATTGTGCGGGTGTTTATATTAAGATTATAACCAAAATCAAAAATATCAAAAAAAAGATCACTGTTTACATTCAAGAAAGAATAATGATCCTACCTTATTCAAAAACATTTGTAACAATGACTAACAAAAAAGACGATAATATTTTACTACCAAACCAAAATATACTATATAAACCAAATCAGTAAGACAATTTCACATCTTTTGTATATATTATAACAGATTTGTATAAAACTATCATAATAAAAAACCTTATCAACAAGGAAATAATTGTATAACAAAATTTGAAATTAAGAAATATACTAAACTATAATACTCAAATTATAATAATAACAAATAAAATCGATATTTATTATCTAACAAAAATCTTAGTTAGAAATCAGTTTTTTATAAAATACCTCTTAGCTAAAAGATTATTAGTAGCAGTAATAACTATAACCTTATAAATATTTACAAACACAAAAACGCAACAAGAGAATTCAAATACAAACAATATCGATCTAAAACAAAAAGTTATATTATTAAATAAAATAATAATATTTGAAAATACTATTCAACAATCACAGTTTCAGAAAATAATATAAAGTGAGTCGATATTGTAAAATGAATATCAAGGATTTACATTCGCACCAGAAGGTGAGGAGTTAGAGATAAAATTCTGCGAAAACTGGGAATCAAAATTTCGATTCGATAAAGCAAAGGTTTATTTAGTAAACCGAAAAGATTAAATTTTAATCGATTAAATGTTCAATAAATTGTATCATTAGTGTTGATTGAAATAAATCAAAAAACTGAGTTCTTTCAATTTCCCAATATTTATTATATGGAAACATATAATAGATTCTAAAAGTATTGTAAAGAAAAAAAACAGAATTGTTATCAATATTTGTGTTTTTAATTGTATTTCAAATCCAGATGCATATCCTATTCTTATTTAGGTAGATATAATTATAACCGTTGTAGGTTATCCTTTCATTTTAATTATTGATTGTGCTAGCTTTTTCTATTAATGAAAAGTCAAGCCAGAATATCAAAAATACCTTACCGTATTATTGCATTGTAGCTAAAAAACATTTACCTGTATTGTAATAGGTTTCAGAAATTCATTAATATATATTCAAAAACAAATCGACAACATTCTCCGATTGGAATAAGGATTCGTATGTGTTTATATTAATAATATAATCATTTTCAGCAGATCATTTCCTGAGTATACAGTATACTTCAAGCAAATATTCATCAAGCTTAGAACTATTAATATAATATTGAGTCCTAAAAAATATTTTTTGTTCTATCCCTCAATTGTACTATTTGATTAAAAGATAGATACATTGAAGCTAGCTTCCGCAAAGAACAAACTAAAGGCAATACAGGCTTTAGCATTCCCGCGCACATTGAAACAATTTGAATATTATCTAGAATTGATAAGATACTTACAACAATATATTCTATATTATACTAGACTATCCATAGATCTGCAAGACAGAAAATATAAACTGAACAAGATACTGCAGGACTATAAAAGAAATAAATTATCAAAAACAAAAAGAAAATGTAAGATTATTCAAGTTCGATTCAAGGATATTACAAAAGGAAAACAAAAATCATTTACAAATCTTCAAAAAACCTTCCAGAAATCTTCGATCTTGTATCATTTCAATCCAGATCGAAGATTTTATATCGATACTAACACATCCAAGGATAGTATCGGGGGTATGATCTACCACTCTGATATCAATCCTTCAACTCAAAAATCGATACAACCTATCATATTCTTGTTAAGATTAATCACCACCACTGAAAAGAATTACTGGCCGACAGAATTAGAGATTGTAGATTTATGCTGGGTAATTTCAAGGATCAGACATTTAATGGAATCATTCAAGCTTCCAACCATTGTTTACACAAATCACTTAGTCAGTATCCAAATAGCGACTCAAATATCCATAAATATATCATCGTTGATACAATTAAATCCACGTTATCTACACAACTCCAAATATTTATCCAGATTTAGACTCGACATTCAACATAAACCAGGAAAACTTAATATAGTCCCTAATACATTATCAAGATTGCATACCACCGATACAGCAGCTCAAAAACAAAATGCGAGTGTATCCAAACAAGTATACAGTATACACTCAGAGCTAATATACCCTATCGCAATTTTGCAAATCAAAAAAGTATGATTACAGAAACTTAAGATATTATATATAACGAATCCTAGGATTACAAAACTAATCGATAAGATTAAGGAAAATTCAAACCTCGAAATCAATACTGCGGATTTGCTATTCGAATTCAAACAAGGTATACTCTATACTAAGCCAGATAATATATATATCAAAAGAAGACTGGTAATACCTAAAAGTATAAAGGGCGAAATGTTCGAATATATATACAATCAAATTGGTTATTTGGGCTATAATCATACCCACAAAAGGATTTCTAATAACTTCTACATTTTTAACATTTCAAAAAAACTACGAGCATATCTATATCATTACCATCAATGTAAAATATCATCGATATCAAGATATCAACCTTACAAATCTCTACAACCAATTCTAATGTTACTGCATATCTTTCACACTATCTCAATCGATTTCATTTTAGCATTACCAAGATTTATATTAAACTTATTCAATTATACATTACCCATAACCAATAAACTATTAAAAACAATCACAATCATTTCAGGAAAATCTATATAGAATATAGTACAATAAGGAAATATATTAATCTCATATCTACTGGGAATTCTCTAAAGTATTCCGTAGACTATAATTTCGAATCGAAATAAAAAATTTGTATTAGAAGTTTGAAGAGGAATAATGGATTTATTGGATATAAAACTATTATTTAATACTACTTGGCATCCACAAACAAATGGTGCAAGCGAATGTACAAATCAAACAATAAAGATTACATTAAGATATTATCTATCAACAATAAACGATATATCTTTATAACTAAGAACTTTATTATTTATAACTACAGCTTTATCGAATTCTACTTCACAAGGAACAAGTGTAGCATTAACAATGGTAATGTATAGTATTAGGATCAAGGAATCAATAGATATTACAGCAGATACATTAGTGGATTTAACTTACAAGGATTCATTAAAAGGATACCAGGATCCCGTTATTTCAAATAGTGTGCAGGTATATCTGATAAAGCTAGCAAATAGTGGAAGATATAATCCAATAAGAATTGAAGCAATAAATGTAATCAAGTTTGTAGTTATGTTTATAAAACAATATTACGATTGATAATACAAATCTATATTTTTTAGTACAGGAGACTATGTATCATTGAAATTATATCAGGGCTACAATATATCAGGAGTCGCAAAACGAAATATAAAGATCGAATAGCAGTTTGCAGGACCCTTTAAAGTGTTGAAAAGAATTGAACGTTTTGTATACAGAATCGAATTATCTGATTCAATGAAGGTTCATTTAGTCATCAATATAGTACACTTCGAATCAGCTCCGGACCCAACTCAAGATCCTTATCGATATCTCTTCGCATAAGGAATTTTGTATAATCCAGAGTTAATTCCTGAGTGCATTTTGTGTAAACGGAAGTAGTATAAAAGAGAAAAAGGAGTTTTAATAGAATATTTAATTCAATTCAAAGGAAAAATAGTAAAATAGAATAAATAGAAGTTAAACAGATGGGTTTCAATAAAGATCATTAGAGTGTTTGAGGAATAGATTTATAAATGTATATTAGTAAACAAAGCCAAGAAGGGAGTAATTTGGAGGAAATAGCTTTCGTTTTATTTTGCTATGCTTTAGGGCAAAGTATTATTTATTAACGGCATTTGTTATTAATTAGTCATCATTAGATTACTAATCTTAGATTAGTTATTAGCTTAGCTTACTAAGCCGTAGATCTTACCTTAGATAGGATTTACCCCACTGCTTCTAATCTTTATCTTTTTACACAATACACAATTGTACCACAACTTCTACCTTTTGCAACTTTACAAACATCTACATCTACATCTACATCCATTTTTAATGTCGACGATGATTTTGAATAACATATAAAGTTGTGACATATATGATTGAAACTGCAAGGCCGTGGTTCCACATCTCCACAAAAGGAGAGTGCGGGGGCCCACACTCTCAGCTGACCTTCTAGCTCCTCTTATTTCTTTATTTACCGGCGACTTATCCGAACTTATATCGGGATTTCGCCTCAACATCCGGACCATCAAGCAGCATATAATTAATTAGGCTTTTGATATATTAATCCGTTGGAGGAAAATTATACACCAAAGCTTAAGGCCACGGTCACTTTCTTTAATCGCATCCACTTTTGGCCACTTTAATTTCTCCATGTTTCATTCAAGTGAATGATTACTTTGAGCTTCTAATCTTTCTTTCTGTCGTTTTTAATCTTTTGAAGAAGTCGACGTCAAGATGAAAGTTTCTTTTGCGCTTGCAGCTTTGTATCCTCTTTTCCTTTCGGCGTCTGCCAAAACAGTGCTTGATGTTGAACCAATATATATCGGCCATGTATTCTACCCGCCTTCCATGCATTTCTTGGCATGGACACCATCCGCACCAGCCGTCTCCAAAGAGGTAGCAGAATCCCCAAAATCAACAACACCTGAATGGTGTCGAACAGCAATCGACGTATCAAACGCCGCCAACTTCTCTATCGCGCATCCTCAATTCACACGAGGCAATTTAACCAATCTACGGTTCCACAACTACTTCTCGGAAGATGCATATATTGAGAGAAATGGGAAGCGATGGGGAGAATGTTACATTACACCTGAGAGTGGAGATATCGGAGGATGCACCCATGGAGATCGATGGTTTGGATGGGGAAAACGGACGTGGAGCTGTTGGCCTGTGATTGAGGATGTGACACATCATCATATTATGGGACAACAAGAAGAGGTGGAAATTGGTACTATGATGAGTATGAGTGTTGGTAGTGGGTATACCGGAGCTATGGAACAACCTACATGGGCTCAAGAAACTGGAAGACCGAAGGGTAGTGAAGTTAAGGAAGCATTCACGGCGGTTATGACGGGGTCTAATTATTGAATGAGAGTTTGTTTGTTTCTGATGGTCATTTCTACATTGCTTTTCTGCGCTCCGCTTTCTTTATTCGTGACCATCATTAATGCAGCAATAGATGAGCTGTAACTATATTCCAATTGTCTCCGCATGCTGAAGACTGATCTCTCCACCAGATGTTCTCCCACGCTTATGCCTACCGGATAAATTTTATTATAACCAGGATAAACTTTGCGCGGGATTTAATCTTCTGCAAGTGGTGCATCTTGTGGAAACGACCCCCAATTTTTCCAATGTCTGCAGACCATGCAGTTACCAAACCCCATATTTTCAAGATCTAATTCCGTATCCACTCTTGTTTTTCCGACCTGTTCAAACAAGATACATTCCGTGTCTTGGAAATCAACGGGGAATGTGATAATTCTCTCTCGAGATAATGGGAGACTTCGGACATGTGTAATAAATATATCTACACTGGGATAACCAGCACTTATCAAAAATCAAGAATTTATTGCAGACGATATCGTGTTGTCATTCAGCGTGTACTTCTGATATGATGATTGTTGAAGCAGGAGTAGCTCGACAGGGACAGCAAAAAGAGGCATGCAAGAACACAAGGAGATAAAATGGCAGTAAAAAAACCTGATGTAGCACCGCCGTGGTTCAAACAGCAATCTTGTGTCCCAGTTTGATCTCTAGCCCAAGCTTCACGAGTCATCTTCGCCCCGAGAGACTAGCCTTATTGCTCATGTAACGTCTTGCCCATTACGACAATGCTTTCTCAATTCAAATATCTTGAATCGAGGATCAATTATATGTCTCCGGGGTGATATCTTAGTCCGCTTTGATAACTGGGTTTGACACAAATTCGAGTGAATTTCCTGATAACTTGACTCCCAATCAAATATACAGACTCCCACGCATGTTCGTCTTCCCCACAACTCTGTTCTGAGATATTGAAGAGACTCCTATTAAATCTATCATAGAGACTCTTTGGAAAGAACAGACAAGATTGATTCAACGAACACAAATTGATTGGGAATGGAACTGAAACTGTCATTTGTTTTATCGTGAAGTGTTTCTGTTCAATAAACCGTCCCACACCGAGAGAGGACAATGTCCCAGGTTTGGAAAAGAATGCTTTATCTGTCATGTCATTGTCATGGAACAGGAATCTAATGGCAAAAGAGAGTTATGGGTGACAACAACAACTAGTTATCACACCATCGTATAATTCCAAGATTAGCCCGAAATACCCCGACAGAAGTAAAGCCGTTAGCCAGGAACTTAATCCTTCATAAGAATATCCATTCTTCTGTCTAAACTCGAAGCTACAAAGATGCTTTCTGCGCTAAACGATAGTAAGTCTCTTTGGATCTCCATGACAGGAAACGAGTGGCAAAATTCGAGTTATATACAAGTCGGAGAATGAATTGATGGACTCACCGGCAGGGATTTACTCTTATCCCGCGATGGAAGGTAAAGCGTAGTAGTTCTGCTTGATTTGTTCAGTTTCACTTCTCATTGGGATAGCAATTTCGAGTGGACCTGTCGTTTTTCATTCACCCAATGTTTCATCTTGATGCATGTCCTCATGATATCCAAAGGATATAAAGAGGATGTTCTTTTCTTGTCTCGATAGCAATGCCATGGACGAAAAAAAAACTTATCAAGAATCCAAGTTTTCTCTGGTGTTCCGTGTTACAGAAAAATCGAATTTTGAGTTTCGGAACACACGTCGTGTTCATCAAATTTCTATTGCTTGCCTCAGGGGAAATAAGTATAGAGAGGGGCGACTTAGCAGGCGCAACAATAGGAAATGAATAACAGCAAAGTCAGGTCGGTTATAAAGTTAAGTATAATGTAAGCAGCAAATATAAAAAGACGACAATCATAACTTTACGAAATGTTGGTTTAACTGCGATTCTTGACCACAAATGAAATAGAATGGTAGGTCTCCGTGCTTCACATCTATTTCGAGAACCCCCCCCCCCAAATTGGGGACCATGTTTCGAAATGCAAGTTGCTTCGAGAACAGACGACATAGGAATTCTCCGTAGCGAAATCTTTATATTGCCGAAAACAGATTCCTTAATCGGTGTTTATATTGATATCTGCTGTTGGGGGCAGTATTCACCCGAAAAAGTATGATTTGTGAAGTGTCTTCAAGTGCTTCACTCGTGTTCATAGATTGAACCATAGTTTTCAGATTAGCTATCACCTTCCGTCTTCTATCATAATATCGAATGTTCCTTCCACAACCACAGTATTCACACCTACTCCCAGATTAAAGTGATTCACATACACTCACCCCGCTAAACTAACCGATACAAACGTCCATCAAACAAATTCAACAGGAGATGTAGTTCAGTGGTAGAATACACACCTTTCAGTGTGAATCTGAAGATTGAAAAGATTTATGGTTATAAGTCGTCCTCTGGAGATCCGGGCAGTCGGAAGATTTTACCGTGAGTGTATGAGAGGGAAGTTCGATTCTTTCCATCTCCATCTTTTGGCGCGGAATGTGGTTTTGTAATATTTTTGTCTCTTCTCGTCCATTTTAGTTGTTTCTCCTATTCCGTAACCATTGAGTTCTGATCTACCCGCTTCAAGGTGAGCCAAAAGAGGAAACAAGCAGTTGAGCCATTTATCATGCATAGATAGCATCATGGGTACCCTAGAGACGGATCATTCCAGCACGTCGTCGTTTAGAGTTTGACTAGAGTTATTTTTTCCTCTGTTACTTATATCCACGAGCCCAGGATCTTTTTTCACAACTTATCTCATAGCCTTGGTTTGACATACGTCTCTATCTCTTTCCGATATACAGTGTGCATCAATCATTCCCATCCAAGAAATGTAAACGGAATCCCCAGAAATATCATAGAATTTTGAAACAACACCCGAAAGATCACTCGCACTACTGGAAACCAGGTGTTCGGTAAGTCGAGCCCCATTTACTGTTGTGTTTTAGGTGTGGACACAATACTGTAATGAACATACAGCAATCCAGGTTGGGGAGGCTTGGATGATTTGCCATTATATTCTCAGTGCTCTGATCGGACATTTCGAAGAAAGAATCAAACTTTAAAGTAAAAGCTAAAAATTTCCACGGTATGGAATTTTCCTAGAGGTGGAAAGATTCAATTATAGAATTCACATAACTAGTAAGGCTTAAAGTAATGATAGTGACTAAATCTCAATCCAAGCTTAGTGGGGCCCCTGCCCGCGTTTCATTGTCGATAAGTAAGATTATGATGGCGTTGTAAGCAAACTCCCTCAACCAGGTAAAAACCAAGTTCAATTTGTTATATCCAAGTTACGGGGAATTGTACTTTTTGCAAATACATTCCCCTACGAAATGCAGAAGTGGGGCATGGAAATTGTATAGGCTTTGCCGCAAAAAATATCCTAACAACTTTGTCGCCATCGTACAGAAGTGTGCAATTTCAAGAAAAAGAGCACAAAGTTGTATCTGTGAATAGACGATTGCAGTTTACGTAAGCAATGAGAGATTCTTTTCTCAAGGTGTGTTACGCGACAAATTTTTCATTAAGAGGATGTTTGAAGATAATCAATTTTACATAAAACAACCTTGAAGATGAAATTATTCAATCAAAAGGCAAGGCGAGATTGGTTCGCATTGTCATATTCTGTGAGAGATCGTGCCAAGACAGCTTGTTTGGTGATGAACTATGAATTTGGACATGATAGAAATGATAGCTAGCGCTCAAGTATATACACAATGCTAGAAAGTTAACATCAAGTTATGAACATCTCCAATATCAGTATATAAGATGGGAACTCTCTCATATCTCCAAATTATAATTTTATCCTTGTCTCTACTTCATTGCCTTGGATGACCACGTTAGTTCTCCCATTCTATCACTATTTCTTCTCGAATTCTCTCATCTCGTTCAAAGTCTTCAATTTGTGTCATTCTTTCTAGTTCAAATCACCAGTTGGTTAGATAAAACGAATTGAACATTTCAATCATCTTGCGTTCATCATCTGCTACCAAGACAAAATCAGGAGACAAAATTCGGAAAACCAAAGGTTTATCTGAAAATCATTCATTTTCAAGTCGGGAGCTTCTAGGCTCGAATGATAATGGTCGAATTATTGATCATGACGTGTGAGAAAAGATGACAGTGATCATTAAAATATCTGAACGGTGCTCGAATTTTTCGATAATAAAACACATTCACAAAAGTTTTCTTGGTACCAAGGTAAATATTCATGTTGATGAAAAAAGATACTCGGTCAAGAATTAATGAACAAAATCTCCACGTCCGCCTTGTTCAATTAAAAATCCTCTTTCAAACCGCAAACACTCACCACCACATTCCTTCATGTCGTCCTGTAATCTGCGCTCAATCTTTTACTTAAGAGTAGCAAAATTTTGCCGGTCTTCGAGAAAACTATATACCTGACCTTTAGGGAGTTTCCTGAAAGGACTACGTATTCAGGGAGTGAATCAAGAATAAGTAACCCGCTGTATGGAATGGAATATTGCAACGCCAGTTCTCGAAGGTGCGGATATGATTAATCTTCTACTAGATTTTAGAAGCGGTATGGAAAATGGTAGTGGTTTCTTTTTCGTCTTCTATATAGACCACGCATGTACCAAAGTAGGAGGCAAACAACTCAGACACTACCCAATTAAAGCACAGTATGAATCAGCTTGCGATAGCCACAGGAGCTTAATCATATCTCTACTTAACATATAGCGATAAGAGAAGTGCTTCTCATCGCTCACAGAAAGTGGAGTTCTCTATTTCCCGCGGAAAATTCTCGTCTAAACTAAGCGAGATATTTGAATAAAGGGCAGCAATTGTCTTTTTTGGACAGCCATTGTTCATGAATGACAGTAATCGATAATAAAATTTATGATGAATATCGCTGTTAGTGAAAAACATAGCAACGTCGACTAAGATCGGAAACCTGACAATCTTTCCACACTCCTCCAAAGATTTCTAAGAAAAGCTTCGTAATTTGAGTGCACCACCACAACTTAACGATCTGAAAGAGCAATTTCACTACCCCATCTCTTCTATGTCGATAGTAGTACTGTCTCTGCTTGGAGGTTTGAATACTATAATCTCAACAATGTATACTTAATGATATCCCAGTTTCGGTCCCCGATTCCGATGTGTTCACTCCCCCTTCTTACAATCCAAAGTTATTTGCTGAACTGCAAGCCTCATACTGGCCCATTTTCAGGCTCTCTAGAGACTACAGCTGAAGCTGTCGGAATATCAAACAAAGAACAAAATCTAGAAAGAAACTGTATAGGGATATCGTCTAATAATAGTAAAAGTTCTTATTATGAATAGTTTGATAGTGATACTAATTACATAAATCATACTTATAATCTGTCTTTTTATCTAAAAATTATTCAACTCAAGAAAGTTGTAAAGAATAATTTGAAGTGTAGGGATTTATATGAAGGGGAATGTAGTGGTTGATAATGTGTTGTGGTGATTGGGGAGGGCGCTGGGCTAATGAACTAAAGAATTAAGTTTATAGATAAGAGGGAATTCAGAAGAATTTGTTTGATTGGGGGAGAATGAAGTAGAAATCAAGGTAGGACGTAAAGTTAGAAGGAGGGCGAATTGTTACCCGAAAGTGTCTGAGATTAAAACTTGGCGTAGAACTCTTATTCTTAAGGGTGATTGTGCTGCCGCCAACATGGATTATAATTTACCCTCTTCTATATCAATCTATGTCTACATAAACATGTTTCTCTAAAATTCCCAAGATATCGAGCTATCGGCTTAGAGAAGAACAGAATGGAAAGTACGCGGAAATTTGTATAAATACATTAGAGATTACACTTGACTTGCTTTTAAGCCACATTTTTGCAAAGGACATTCAAGAAGGATATAAAATCCGACACAAGAATCCGGATCTTGACCGTCCAAATGACAGATTACAACCGTCTCCATACGTTGTGAGATTTCGTTGCTGTCACGGGCTCACTGCCTGGTTCCCAGGTGGATTGGTGGCCCCAGACCACCCAAGACTTACCATATAGTTGTTGATTCCTAGCAACGACCTTTCCTTCCCTCCTAGAATATCAACATATTAAACTAAGTCCTACTGGTCACCCCTAAACTGTGATAGTTACTCAATCAAGGTTCTTCTTTTAGTTTAGCCCCCAAATTCTTCTGTCTCTTCTCCTCCTCCGCCTCCAACCCCGTCTTAGTTGTCTCATGCACAGTCGCGAGCTCTTTCTTTTGAATGCCAAATGAGATGACTAAGCCAAGAAAACAGATACAAGTATACAAAATCCACATTTTGGAAAGAGCATCTGCAACTGCACTTCTTTAAACGGAACTCTGTGCTGAGGTGAAAGTACTTGCAATATTAGAGCCACCAATAGCACCGCCATTCAGAAGTTTTGACACATTATCCTCAGGTATACCAACTGCGAGCAATTCTCCCTTGTGGTGTTTGAGAATGCCCTGAAAGACCACCTGACCAAATACAACACTATTCGCAGTAGCAAGATTTCGGATAAAATTTAAAGTACCTGTTGCTACCCCGATATCCTCTGGCGCGACGAGAGCTTGCACGCAAATCACAAGAGTTTGCATATTAGCGCCAATACCCCACGCAAGCAGGATTTGAAAAACGACGATTTTGCCCCAGTTGCGAGTAGGGCCGAACGTAATCATGATGCCAAGCGCCAGAGTCAGAAGTGCCATTGTTCCCCGAATGATCCACAGATATTGGCCGGTGCGTTGAATCACAATACCCATGATGATTCCTGAGGCCGTGAATGAAACAGCTAGAGGGAGTAGCCAGACACCGGAAAGAATTGGTGTTGCTCCAAGGACACTTTGAAAGTAAAGCGGAAGGAAGAAGACAGGAGCGATAAAGCAAGCGCCGTGACAGAAAACAACGGCAAATGTGGAGATGAGTGACAAGTTTCCGAAGATACGGCGAGGGATAATTGGATACTTGGCAAAACGTTCGTATATCCCGAAAACCGCATAAGTCACAAGTCCGAAAAAAATGAGGCAGATGACAAGTGCAGACTTCCAGGGATAAGTCACGCCTCCGAAGTCCAAGCCGAACAGGAACATGAGAGTCGCGCCAACGATGAGTATCGATCCAATCCAATCAATAGCCTTGAGACCTGCGACAAGAGGAGTCTTCGGATTGTGGATATGGAGAAAGAGAAATGTAATAATAAGGGATAGTCCATCAAATGGCAAATTGAACCAAAAGCACCATCTCCATGATACATATTCGGTAAATGCACCACCAATAATAGGTCCAATTGCAGTTGCAAATGCCCAAACAGCTCCATATATACCATAGAAAAGTCCTCGTTGTCTGGACGATAAATATATTAGCAAATAATTAATCAGGTACCCCAGTATTGAGGAAAAACTGAAAATTTTGTCATAACGTGGTTATTCAAACGGAACATACCTTTGGCTGAACATATCTCCTACAGAAATCTCAACAAGAGATATAATACCACCTCCACCAAGCCCCTGCACAGCACGTGCAGCTATGAGCATGCCTACGCTATGCGATAATGCGGCAATCAAACTGCCAATAAGGAAAATGAAATTGGCAATAAGTAGGATGGGTTTTCGACCGAATATGTCGCTCACTTTACTCCAGACAGGCGATGAAGCTGCCAGGGCAAGAAGATAGGAAGATCCGATCCAGGAGTAACCTGAGTCTGACGCGCCTAAATCTTTCACAATTGTGGGCAAAGCCGGAGTTATAAGAACCGCGTCGATTGCTGCGAGAAAGACCGAGAGACACAGTGCAGCCAGTATAAGAGTAAGTTTGCCTTTACTCATATCAGGAGTATCAGACACATCTTCTTGAGGCGCGGGAGGGCTGGTGTGATCGCTATTAATATCTGTGGTACTGTTAAGATCCATCGGATACCCAGATTCATGTAGAGGCTCTTTTGTAGTAGAAGCCATTTAGAAGTCGTTTTTCTGATAACAAATGTGGGATTATGTCGATGCTAGATCTAGGATTTGAGATGTATCTCGAATTGACTAAAGTATTGTCTTTAAAGAAGAAGTTATACGCAAGAATAAATTCAGAGGAGATATCCCATCTAAGAGGCTCGGGGAAGACAGGACGCTGCGACCCGCATTCGGGCTCGGATACTTTACCAAAATGGAAGTGTCCGAATTATTAATCATCGCAACACAATCTCATTCGCTGGAAACAATTCACCTAAAACTAGTAGAATAGCAATGTACACACCGAAGTATCTATGCTATGATTAAACCTGAACCCGATCTGTCATTTGAATTGTGTCGATGAAAAAATTGTAAACTTAATAAATATTATCAAGGAGCTTGGGGGGCAATATAGCGTTTAGATTTCGAGGTCCTACTTGCTTGATCATTAATCACAATGGCTGTTTCAACAAATGACGAGGAGCAGCCCCTACTTGCTGGAACGAGAAATACAGTAGATTCTACTTGTGATAGGAACGGAAGTGAAATTCACGATG
The DNA here is from genome assembly GCA_004379285.1 of Botryotinia calthae. Classification (NCBI taxonomy): domain Eukaryota; kingdom Fungi; phylum Ascomycota; class Leotiomycetes; order Helotiales; family Sclerotiniaceae; genus Botryotinia; species Botryotinia calthae. Next base: position 42,293 of record PHWZ01000139.1, on the reverse strand, counting down.
AATCCTTCTCATCAAGCAAAAACGCAAAGGGAATGACAATCGAGAGACGCAGATTGAAGTTTATCTTTCCAGCATTAGCCATCGGGGTTGGTAGTTCTGTTAAACTGGCAAGAACATCGTTGACAACATTTTGATAGATATTTCTAGCTGCTTGTGACCAAACAATCATTGTATCCAGTTATGCCCAAATTGGGAGTGATTTGAATGAACTGGACAAGATTGCATGGCTAGCTACAGCGTAAGGATAAGGACGTTCATTATCCATTCGTTCTATCAAGAAAACTCATGTTCAAAGTTCAAGTACTGATATGCTATGTGATATTGCAGCTATTTATGCACGACGACATCCTTTCAACCACTATATGGAAAACTTGGGGATATCTTTGGTTCCAAAGCATGCATCGTATTTGCTTATTCAATGTTTGGATTCGGAGCTATGCTTTGCGGATTGGCTCGTAATATGAATCAGCTTATAGTCGCAAGAGTACGTTGCTCCAATATCTCTATTGCCATAAGAGAATCTCAGGATTACTAAAAATGCAAACATGAAGGCTTTGACAGGTATAGGTGCAGGAGGTATCATAACTGTTGTCTCAATCCTTCTCAGCAATATTGTTACTTTGGAGGAGAGAGGAATCTGGCAAGGATATGTCAATATGGTCTTTGCATGTGGAGCTGGACTTGGGGCACCACTAGGTTTGTCGTTGTCTACCTACACCTCAACACCATCTAAACACATTTTGTACAAGTAATTTAGAAAGCTAACATTTTCAATATAGGGGGCATTTTGACAGATGCGATTGGTTGGCGATGGTTCGAAAATTTCATACCCAGTTTTCCACTTGTCAAAGCCCGGGATTACTGACTTTATATATCAAGGGCTTTTATTGCACAGGGACCATTGTGCGCAATTGCAGTTCTTCTTATATCTGCACTACTGCGACTCCCAGCTGAGACGCGTAGCCAGAAGGCCGAATTGAAACGAGTTGACTTCTTGGGTGCGGCTAGCTTGATTTTCTGTTTAATACTGCTGCTCGTTTTTTTAGATCGGCTGGCATCAGACAAGGGCAATAAATGGGAATCGTATTCCTGGCTAGTTGGCAGCGCTGTTCTTTTTCTCATATTCTTATCGGTAGAGAAGCGCTACGCTTCTGATCCTTTGACACCACTCCATCTTCTTTTCGGCAGAGAATTTCTTGGAGCATATCTCGCACTTGCTTTTGGTAATGTTGCATGGTATGGCATTATCTTTTACGTGCCCCTGCTCTACCAAGTAGTTGGTCACTTCCCGGCTTCTATTGCTGGGGCTTTGCTGCTGCCAGGTATTGGGTCTGGTATTATCGGAGGCTTTGTGGGCGGTGCGATCCTGAAGCGCAGAGAAGCGGCTGGGTTCTTTCGCCTGGCAATTGGCTCATACCCGCTTGTTACAACGGCATGCATGGGAATTGCACTGGGGGCTAGTATTTTTTGGACCGGTGCGCCTGTGGTAGCCGTTGTAGTCGTGGTAAGCATTAGCCTTTTTATCGGTGGGCTTGGAAATGGTGGAGGTTTGACTGCTACACTCGTGGTTGTAGTAGTCGTAGCGAGTCCAGAAGACCAGGCTATTGTTACGGCTTGTGTGTATCTCTACCGTCAACTCGGCACAACTATTGGTCTTGCAATTATATCTCTTGTATTCCGCCGAGCGTTGGCAAAGAGTCTAATTCAACGGCTTTTAAATGTGCCTGAATTAAGGCTCGACACAGAGGAGGTTCTGAAAGGTGTGGGTCAATCGTTGAAGTATCTGAACCAACTCCCGTTAGAGGGACGCATAATTGTAGAGGAGGCATACGGCGATGCATGCATAGCTGTGTTTCTCATGTGTGCAGCTCTAGCCATATGCGCGGTCGTCAGTTCGGTTTTCATCAATGAAGAGAGAGCTAAACACCATAAGACTAGTCTAGCAGAGCTACAAGACGAAGTCGACGAAGAAAATAGATGAGCGACACGAAACTAGGAACTCGCGGGCACTTACAAGATTGTCTGTACGATGCGCAATGTAGAAAGGCTGATTCAAGAGAAATTGAGAAGTTTAATCACTCAACAGTGTGTGCTCTCAAACAAACAATGCATATTGAAATACTTTTAGTGTTCCTGAAAATATCTAATTGTAGGCCTACAGGCCCCACCTTTTAGCTTCCCGCTAGCCCCACTCAACACACTGGAGGGGGCTTGTAGGCCTACGATGATAAATTATTGGTACCTACTATTGCTTATTTAATCAAAATCTTTACAAATCACTGCTCAGCCACACTTCACGAAGTCTGTTATTCTCATGGACATGTGTCACTGCCTGTTACCCGCAAATTAGAACATCTATCTCAAACGATGATGAAATACAGGTCAGAAAAACTATCTGGACTATATGTACAAGATTGTGCCCATAATTCTTAGGTTCACCCAATTTGTGGGTAACGTTTACCGTCTGTTGACCAATCTTGTCACAACCCCATTCTCGTTCTTCACCAACTCCAAATCATGTGTACTAAAGAACCATCCATATTCACATTTCTTCACCCCTCCAACCCACTCTAGTAGCCCTAGTCTGCTCTTTATCTTATGCCCCAACTTTTCTTCCAGAAAATCAAAAAGCTCTGTAGGAGTGAGACACGCTTCGCCTGGATGATGGTTGAACGTCACTCTCCCACGTTCCCGACTCTTTGAGAATATATCATTGGTAGCTTGGGTAATCATACGTTGCGCGAGCTCTTGGGTACGCACAACATCGAACCTCCCAGCCCATGTACTACGTTCTGGAATTGCCCCAAGCTTTGTCGTAGATTCAATAAGATCTTCAAGAGCTGCAAGACTCGTACGCTTCTCACTGGGCTTTGTACGTGGTGTAAAGCGGTGAATTCTCACAGGAATATCGAGTTCTCGTGCTGCATTCTCGAGAATCACCTCGCTTGCCCATTTCGAGGCTACGTATCCCTCCTGTCCAGCGTTAGGTGGTTTGAAATCCCGAACTGATGCTTCGCGTTCTCCGTCAATTGACTTGTTCAAGAGGAGAACCCCGCTGGTTGATAGGAATTGTATCGGAATTTTTCTTGGTGTTGCGATACGCACGAGCTCTTTGCTAGAGAGGACATTGGTACCGCGAAGCTCGTAATAAGAATCCCAGAACGAACGACGAGCGCCAGAATGGATTATCAAATCGACGTTTGCTGTGAAATAGTCAATCGTTTCTTGGTCGAGTCCAAGCTGAGCGCTGGAGAGATCTCCTGCATGGACAACTACTTTGGGAGATGAAAAAAGTGGAATACGCGATTGGGCATCGGAATTGGCGGAGGCCCGGACAGCGATGCAATGGATTGTCTGAATCGATTGGTTAGAAATTAGTTCGGCTAGAAGATAGGATCCCAAGTAGCCTGTTGCGCCGGTAAACAGAACAGTCTTGCTGGTTTCATTCGTTTCGACCTTGCTGGTTGATAGAGAATGGCTTATGTGGACGTTCTTGAGAGTTTGTACATCTACAGCTGTCTCTTCATTCCAGTTGATTGTTGATACGACACGAGATACCTCGATATGTGCTGCCATCTTTGACAAGGTGCTTACATCAAAAAGTTCAAGAAGCGGTACAGAAACGTTAAATATTTCGCGAATTTGTGATTGGAGCTTGACGAGAATGAGGGAGTTTCCTCCGACGGAAAAGAAATCAGTGTCTGCCCCGATCTTGAAGAGGTCCACAAAATCCGAAGGTAAGAGTTCCCGCCAAGTCTCAGCTAATCTTCTCTCAATGGGGCTGAACTCCGTTGCATCTGTAGCAGATGAAGTGAGTTCATGAGGCAACGGGAAGTTGGCGATAGCTAGACGGTCTTTTTTACCATGAAGATTTTTAGGAAAGAAATCAACTGGGATGGCAACTGCTGGGATCATATATGTCGGCAAAGGCAATGTTCTCAGAAATTCTGATAGCCATGCCTCTGGATCTTGAGGTTGTTGGTTCCTAGCGAATACGACATTAGAGATGAGAATTTTTGCCTCCTTTCGCATTGTTACTACTGCATCAGAGAGTACTCCCTTGGCTGTGTTGAGAATAGTTGATTCGATATCGAGCAAATCGACCCTGAAACCACGAATCTTGACCTGACTATCCCCTTCGCGACGACCCTCAAACGTAAAAGTTCCATCTTTATGAAGACGACCCATATCCCCGGTGCGATACGAAACATTCCAACCCTTCTTACTAGCCGCGGAAGATTCAAAAATATTGATCAAGAACTTTTCTTCTGTTAGTTCTGTATTGTTCAGATAACCGGATGCAACACCACAACCACCAATAAGAATTTCACCAGGAAATCCTTGAGGCAATAAGTTGCATTGCTCGTCGACGATGTAGATAGAGTAATTCGGGTTTGGTACTCCAATGGTAACTGGTACATCATCTTGAAAATCACGGAATGATATTTCTGCCATGGTTGCCGAAATAATGGCCTCCACAGGCCCATATGCATTATACAATCGCACATCTAGATGCGCAAGCTTCCTGAACCCTTGAATCAACTTTCTTGTCAACGCTTCTCCACATGCGATAGCATGCTTCCAGGCAATAGCCTTCTCTAAGTGTTGAGTACCAAATTCGAGCAAACTGGAGTATTCAGATGGTGTCAAGAGTGTCCAAGTCACCTCTGATTTACACATAATTGTGGCAAGTGACACTGGGTCGCCTCGTGTTTTCTGGGGAACAACAACTAGAGTACCACCCATAGACAACGCAGTGAATATTTGACCGATTGATAAGTCAAAAGATAAGGCGCTTTGCTGCAGGACAATTTCACGTCCGATTTTCCATTTCTTGACGTACCCCTCGATGTGGTGTGCTAGATTCCTGTGGCGAAGGACAATTCCTTTGGGGACACCAGTGCTCCCACTCGTGAAAAGTACAAGTGCAGGGTCCTCTGCAGAAACTGGAATTTGGATGAACTTTGGGTGTGGTGCCGGTGGTAGGAGGCTGACATTGATGATTCCAGATTTTGAAAGCTGCAACTGTGAAGCCAAGATAGTTGTCGATTCGTCTGTAAGAACGGCTGCTGGCTTTGCAGCTATCACTATTGCAGCGAGACGTGGTATGGGATTTAGAGGTACTAGAGGGACATAAACGGCGCCAGTCCAGAATATAGCGATCAGAGAGACTATACAATTTGGTGTTGGTTCCTGAAACACAGCAACTTTGTCACCTTGCTTAACTCCTGCTGCTAGTAGTCGCTCTCTTATTGCTTGGGCTTTGAGGGCAAGATCACAATACTTCAGGTTGAAATTATCACCATCTGTGAGAGCAACCGCATCTGGGTTTTGGAGACAGATCTTTTGAACACGATGTCCTAACGTGGCATCCCACTCGAAATCCATCGAAAGACCTATATCTGATGTTAGTAAAGTACGTGGAAACCTCTGAGTCGTGTGTCTTGCCTCTGCTTAAAATTAATGCATCATCAATCTGCTTCTGTCCATAGAGCTTGGCCAAGTTGACAGGAGTCAGAGAATTGTCTGCGAATTGTTCAAGCAAGGTGAAGTATGTTTCAAGCAGTTTCTGCATCTCATCAATTCCATATAGGTATCTCTGACCTATCAAGGCAACCAATGAGCCAGCGTTGCCTTCGATGACATCCAAAGTAATATCATAAGCCCTCTCACCGGGATTTCTGTCCACGTTTTCCCATGCTGTCTCCCCGAATTTGAGCTTCTCTTGGGCTCCCTGGTGGTAGTCAAAAAAAGCTTGGAATAACGGGCTGTGGCTTGACGAGCGTGGGAGCCGGAGAGCTATGAATATGAAATAGTTAGTGTTTGATCATGTCTTTTTTTCTTCTGCTAATGGCTACACGGCTCTTATCCTACTATTACAGAGCAGATTTTAGACTTACCTTGTAATAAATCATCGAAAGGTATTCCAGCATGGCCAAGAGCATCGTAGACCTTCACCCGTGTATCCTTCAGTATGTCAACAAATGGTGTATTGAGAGATTGCTTGAAATTTAATGGCAACATATTCAAGAATAAGCCGACGGTCGACATAACATCGCTTTCGTGACGATTTGCATCGGCTAAGCCGATACAGATATCTTCCACATTATCTAGACGCATTAACATGATGCGGAAGGTAGCGAGATAGAAATGGGAAGGAGTGACGTGAGACTTCTGGCATGTTCTCTTGATTCTAGCCACCATTGAAGCATCCAGTCTTAACTGAACATAACTCGACTCATAACTGCTGACGGCGCGTCTGGATGTCACTTTGCAAACTGGGAGTAGGGGAAGAATAGTAGGAATATTCTCAAACTCTCTTTTCCAGTAAGAAAGCTTCTTCTTCCGACTATCGGTTTCTATTGCATGTCCCTCCTTCTCAGAAAAGACAGAATACTGAAGACCTTTTGGCAAGACTGATTTTCTAGTATATGCTCGCTCGAGGTCAGCAAGGAATGCTTCAAAACCGATGCCATCCAGCACAATGTGGTGATATCCAAAGATGATGGTGTGAGACGCGGCATCTTTTGATAAGAGAATAATTTGCATCGTCTCTCCCTGTTCTAGGTCATAGACTGTGTTCCGTACACGGTTATATGCAGCTTTGACTTCATCATCTGTCAACACATTCTGTTGCTCCAGTTCCAGCTTGGATGTTCTCATTATACCTTGCCATGCTACCTCGAGACAATCTTCACTGGGAATAAAACAAGTCCGAAGGGAATCGTGAGCTTGCGCTGCAGTTTTGACTGCTCTCGCTAAATCTGCATAATGAAGACGACCTTGAATGTTGTATGAGAATGTGACATTTGATGAGGTTTTGTCAGCGAGAAACGTGTTGAGAAACCAAAATCTTGATTGTGCCGACGAAATCCTGACACGACGTTGAATTTCAGGGGTCGGTTTATTATTCTCTTTGATGGCCAGTGGGAAAGGATCTCCATCACTGGTAGTTGGTGTAGCCGAATTTGGACTCTCTGGGGTAGTTGAATTTTCCGCAGAGTCCGATGAAAGTTGAGCTGGAATCTATCATTTTGTTAGCCATCAGGGAGTATATACCACGATATCCCTACAATTCACACAGCATCAAGGTATCAAGTAGTAATGGAATATACGTAATCGGATCAAGAAATCCTAGCAACTTTAGGAGCCTTCGACTGCCGAAGGGAATCTGCGTTCAATATAAAACTAAGGGATCATGGATCTGATGTATACCTACAATTAAATCTTGAATATATCCAGAAACAGGTATGATTGTGTTCATCACCTGCTTGTTTTCATCTAGTTCTTTGGTGCCATTATCAAGCCCACCATCGGTAATTCCTGGAAGTAGTTCAGCTGACATCTGTTCCACGGCAGATCTGGCAATATCGATAGTCGTTGCGCCGCCTAACAGTTTCAACACTGCCATATCGACATTTACCTCTTTGAGAAACCATGTTCGAATTTCGACGGCCACTAAGGAGTCAATTCCTAACTCGATCAATGCTGCATCCGGACGGAAGGAACTTTCGACCATTTGGAGAATAGCCATCAGCTTGTTCCCAAAGCAAGCTATTCAGTATTTGTTAGTCAATATTTTGTATCTGATGAAAGCTCCTAGACATAATAACTTACTCTCCATAGCTTTGTATGCTTCCTGTAGGCTTGTGGCCATTACTAATTGCGCTCGGGTAGATAAGACAGCCTTTTTTTCCCAGGTATCAATCTCTTCCTTTTCTGGAGGTAAAATCATGTGGGCAAAACGGGGATTGCTAGCCCAGTGAAGGCCGCCCTCTTCATTCTCTCGTGCATATCTCAAGCCAGTAATGAGGTCCGGATTCTCACCGGAGCCTGGAAGGCCAGCCATTATTGCTTGTGAGACGATATAATGAAGATCTACTTCGGAGACAGGCATATAACCATACTTGATGAGAATAGTCTCCATAACATCACCTGCGCGAGTTAAGAACCCAACACCAACCACGCTACCAAGCTGTATGACAGATGCGGCTTTCCCACGAGACATACGCTGTCGAACCATGGAGGTCATAAAGGCGTTGGCGGCATTGTAGTTTGCTTGCCCTCGGTTCCCTATAATCGAAGATAAAGATGAGAAGACAATAAAGAAATCGAGTATGTCATCACGGAATACTTCGTCGAGATGAATGGTACTGTCAATCTTAGGAGCAAGTGTTTGGTTGAAACCGTCAATATCCATGTCAAGGAACATTTGATCTTGTAGAATGACCGCACCATTAATTATACCTGCAAGAGGGGGAAGATCTTCAGCAATTTCGGATCTGAATGACATCCAAGATTCGCGGTTTGTAGCATCACTACAAAATGTTAGCTCAACGAGAAATGAATGTCGCTCACGATCGATCTGGAACTTACAATGCGCCAATCTTGATTCTCGTACCCATACTCTCAAGCTCATCGATCCAAGCTTGGTCAATCTTGGGGTTACGACTAGTCAGAACAATAGCACCGGCACCACTCTCGACCATCCATCTACAAAGAGACCTCCCCATTTCACCTGTCATTCCGACCAACTTGTAGGATTTGTCACTCTTGAATAAAACGTCAGGTCGAGGCTGAGAAACTTCAATTGGAAGCAAGCTTTCAGTTGTCCAGTCAACCAAAGTAAATGGATTAGTACGTGTTGGAGTTGTTTGCAAATCTGCGAGAGAAACAAGGTGGGTCTGGACAAAGTCTCTGGCCAAATTTGTGTCGTTCCCTAGCAATTTTGCATTCTCAACAAGAGTTGCTATGCTCAATCTGATAGATTCGAGGGAAGATCCTCCAGGTAGTGATGGGTTTTTGTAGATTGCAAAATTCTCGCCCAAAACAACCCTGCAATTCGATGGTAAACAAGCAACAACCAAATCTACCAAGTTGTGGCTCTCAGAGGCGTCAAAATAGACAAATGTAGAAACATTCTGAGGCAATACGAGCCGAGCGGCTCGAATCGACTGTCGAGGATGCAGAAAAATCCATTCAGGGCCGGCCTTCAGAGGATCTTCGGTCAAAAACTTCACCTTAAATTTGTGTACCCGCGCTTTGCGAAGTAAAGTGGATGCAAGCAGCAACTCTGGCTCATGGACTAAAATAAATCCCAAGTTTTCTTTGGCTAGTTCGGCTATTCTATCAGACAAACTTTCAGCGAGCAATCCTGCGATCAAAATAGATGGGTCGTTTGCAAAGTTCGAAACGGTAGTTGTCCAAGCACTGTTGACTTTGATGACAGAGGAGAGCTCAGTCGTGAAAGAGGCAACCAATTGATCACTATCAACCTGTTGACCGACTACCAGTTTTAAGGAAAGCCCTCCCTTATCCAGATTGGGAGCCCACAGTGTAGAGTACCTTACTTTAATTGCCACAGTCTCTAGAGGCTCATCGGATGGCAATGACGCGGGGACGTAGTGTCTGCGAAGTGTCCAAGATTCCTCTACGTCAGACAACCGAAGTAAGGTTCGTTCATTGGCTCGTTCCTTAATCACTCGTCTCAGACCGTTCAGTCGGTTGTTGTTATCTTGGTGTGCCTTGACACGCGGCACCCACAGTTTGTCATCTCTGAAGCGAAGTTCGGGCTCTGTAGTCCACAGTAATTGCTCTTGGATTACCGGGCCTTGCTCCCACTCCTCCGTTTCTTGTAATCTTAAAAGAGCCTCGACAATGACTCGAGCATGGGATTGGATCTTTTCGTCAACGTCAAAGTCGAGGATTTGGGCTCGTAGAGTTGGCAGCTCTGCTGATACAGATCTGAAAAACCCAACTATTGCATTCGAATAGGGATTCTCTTCTTCCTGTCCCTGCGTGATCCACAACAAGTTGTGTGAGGTTTCAACGAGCAACTGCAAAGACTTCAGCTGCACTGGGGATAAGTCTTGCAAAACGGGACCATCTAGATCGAGGAAGCTAATCACAGTGGAGCTTGGTGCAAAGTTTGTGTCAATGATATCCTCTAAGTTCTCGATAGTAATGACATCTTCAAATCGATTTCCCACAGTAGTCAATACTTCTTCGATCAACTTGGATGTTTCAAGACGATGCCCGCCTAGAACATACAGGTCATTGTTTTGTTTTCCACCAATCGCGAATTTATATAAAGGGTGGCGAATATGTTGGATCCTATCATCAACAGCTTGTGTTGCAATGATAGAAAATGGATTCGGGAATGGATCAGGGGTAGGAGTGACTGTATCTACACCGGAAAACCCAGATGTTCGGAGAATTTTGTGCCACTTCGATGGTGCAATGCAAGGCGAATATCGGCGACCATCATCTGCTCCCATCCACCAACCCGACAACCCGCCCATCAAAAAACTATAACGAATGGAGGTGTTATCGGTGATTTCCAGAAGTAGCAAATAGCCGCCAGGTTTTAGAAGAGATCGCACGTTTCTTAGGGTTTTTTCTAAATTAGACGTTGCATGAAGAACATTCGAAGCCACAATCACCTACTTGATATTAGCTTTGAGAAGATTAAAACAGATTGATTATTTGTCAACTCACATCATATGAGTTGGCGATATATCCTTGATCAGCTGGTGGTCTTTCAATGTCCAGAGTCTTGAAAGTAATTTTGCCTCTTTCCTTAGCAAACCGAGCTGCCGCATTCTCAAAGAAACCACTTGAGATATCAGTGAAGATGTAAGATGAATATGCTCCTTCTAGCCCGTTAAATACTGCTTCTGTAGAGGATCCGGTTCCGGCGCCTATGGTAAGGAATCAAATGTCAGTCTATGTATACTTACAGACTCATGTTGAATGACTAGAAGGTCAAGGATACTCTTACCAATCTCAATGAAATTCATTCTTGGATATCTATGCGCAAGTTGCTTAACAATGCGACCCAAGTAGCGATTGGTTGCTGGTAGGCCTAAGCTTTCAGAGTAAAAGTCGTCCAACATGTTGTCAGCCCGCATGTGCTCGAGCATAGTAGTCTCTTTCCGAATCACCGCTGGTAAAGCACGACCAACGCTTGCACTGAGTCGAACATCAACTGCAGCAGAGTATCTGGAAATATGTTAGCTATCTGTTGTTGAATAGGCTCAATGAGAAGAATCGGCAATTTTACTTCTGAATCAAAGCTGAAATAAGCTGCTCGCTGTCGTTTCGCCATTCTTTCTTGATATAGGATTGTTTGCCATCTAGTTTGCGCCCTAGAAGATGGGTTATTGCAGCAAGAAGATGCTTGTGATGCTCTCCACAATTCTCGCGATCAGATGGTGTGAGATCGTCCTCAAGCTTACGCCAATAATAGTGAGCAATTCGCTCGCACGTTTCGGCCAGTTCCAACTCCTCTTGGGTTGAACGTTCTGTACTGACAGCAAGTTCTCCATCCGGTGTCGATATTCCCCATGTGGTCTCGAAAAACATAGATCTGTCGTCACGAGCTGGAGTCTCGAAGTAAGATATCATGCTAGCTCCTTCGACTTGAATGATAGCATCGCTTGCAGCTCCACTTTTTGCAGAGAAGACAACATCTCCGCGTATTTCCTTTGCAGGGCTATCAAGTAACCAAGCTTCAAACTCTAAGATCTCGGTGTTCTCGTTTTCTCTTTTTGCCGCTCTGTATCTAGAGGGATCAATAGTCACTTTTTGAATACTAGTTGGAAGGAAAAGTGTCCACATTCTGCCATCTGCGGGCCAGAAGTAGGCCCCAAAAAGTGCCTGAAATGCGTTATCTAGTAAGCCAGGATGTACAAGTAGTACATTATCAATCTCTGTTTCAGCTGGTTGCTCAATGAGACCTGTGGTAAAGTTGAGACGGCGCTTCATCTTCGAGAATGATCGGAACCGGTCAGTATAGCCATATCCAACTTTTTCCAACGAAGAATAAAACCGATCGATGTCAACATCGAGAAGATGGGATGGTGTTGACCCCCCTGAGGGCAATTTGCGATTTTGCGAAGCATGACCGACAGAAACACAAATATTTCCACTCGCAACTTTAGTCAGCACTGCTTGATCGCGAGATAAATGTGAGGAGATGGTGAAGTCAGCGGTGATGGATCTATTCCCGTTGACTGAAGCCTTGTGTCTCTTTATGCCGGAGACAGTCGTGATCGTTTCGACTCCTGTTTTCTCATCATAAAACACAATAGCTTTGGAAATTACCAGGTCTCTAATTTCAAGAAGCTCGATGTTCTCCTCACTTGCCATTATTTGGGCAGCCTCAAGAGCCACTGCGATAAGTAAGATTAGAAATTATTACAGGAAGAAGGAAAAAGATAAATTAGAAATGAGCGTACTTGATACATATCCTGCAGCGGGATAAACGGTCTGGCCCTGGATTTGGTGACCTTGCAGCCAGGGAATTTCTTGAACGGTCAACATATTGCGCCATCGCAATTCATGATCATCTCCCTCATCACACCTCACACCAAGTAACTCATGTGAAGGTTGTGCCCTAGAGCGGTAGAGCTTGCTTCTACGAGATTCGTACCAATATGGTTTATCATGATCCCATGAATACGAAGGTAGATTTTTGATCAGTCGAGGCGTTGGAATTATTTTGTCGTTATCATAAAGTAGCTTGTGTGCTCCATCAAAATTAATCGCTGACGCACCAAGAGTTGTCCACAAAGAACCAAAACACTCCGAAACTGCCCTAATATCATCCTCGCCACGCTTCAACACCCCGAAATATGGAATGTTGACACCAAGATCCGACAGGGTTTGTGATGCAGGTCCTTTGAGAGCTGGGTGGGGTCCAACTTCAAGGACAGTCTGGAATGGCCCGCTGTTGGTAACAGCGGCTGTGATGGCATGGGAAAATAGAACAGGATTTACCATGTTATCTCGCCAATATGTTCCCTGGAGAGCGGTTCTGATCACGGGATCACTTTGGTCTGTTGAAACTCCATCAAGAACACTCGAGTACCAGATGCAACTACCGCTGGTCGTATTGACAGAGACTCCCGCGTCATTCAGAGCAGAAATATATGGATCAGCGCATGGCTGCATGTGATGAGAGTGGTACGCTGTATCCACCTTCAACAGTCTTGCGAATATTTTGTTCTCGTCAAAGTATTCTTTAGCTTGATTTACGGCAGTTCTGTCCCCTGATAAAGTCACACTTGATGTGGAGTTACTCGCCGCGAGTGAGATCCGTCCTTCGAACTGGGGAAGCTTGCAGAAATCTTTGGCATCCTCCATGGACATACCGATAGCGATCATAGCACCTTTCTCCCCTGTTGCACCGCCTGCTAATTTAGCATAAAAGCCGCGAAGGTATGCAATTTTAATGGCGTCCGAAGCAGATATAAGCCCAGCCGCATAGGCTGCACCGATCTCTCCGGAAGAATGGCCAACAACTGCAGCGAATTCAATACCTGCCGATCTCAAAATATCAACAAGTATTATCTGGAGGGCAGTGCATAGAGGTTGCGAATACAACGCCTCCTGTAGACGAGATGATTTTGCATCTCTCGAAAGCTCCTCTACAATACTCCAAGACGGACGAGTGGACTCGGAAAGTTGTTTCAAAGCTTCATCAAGTCCACGGGCTAGATTTTTTACCCGGGGTAGCTTTTCCATCAATTGTTTTCCCATCTGAGCCCATTGAGCCCCCTGTCCAGTAAAAATTCCAAGAATCTTCTGCTGACCTGTGACAGATCGAATTCCAATTGTTGTACTAGGAGTTTTCGATACATCTTGAAGTTTTGTGTCGATTGTGTCAATCAATTCAACCACGCTTGACGCAGATATCACTGTTTTAATAGGCAAAGCAGACCGGCGCGCCCTCAAACTCCATACTAAATCGAATAAGTTGGTATCAGGATGATTAGTAAGATATTCTTTAAAGCTGAACAATGTTCTCTGCAATGATACCTCCGAACTTGCAGAGAATACGAAGGGGATAAGTGGCGGCACGTCGTCAAAATCTGCACCGCGGGCATCGTCCTCAGCAGTTGTCCAAGATTCCAGAATAGCGTGGGCGTTTGCTCCCCCGAAGCCTAATTTCACATTGTCAGTCAGAAAATATGACCTGGAAATTCTTCTACAAAATCAGGTATTACATACCGAAACTGTTGACACTCGCTCTTCGCGGCACACCCTTTGGTAATTTTGGCCACGGAATAGTTTCTGTTGGAACTTTGAGGGGTCCATAAAATGGAGCAATCTCCGGGTTCAGACTATTGAAAAGCCGATTTGGTGGAATTACTCCCGCTTGTAGACTGAGCGAGGATTTGAGGAGACCTGCCAGCCCAGCCGTTCCTTCAGTATGCCCCACCACTGTCTTGATTCCTCCAACGTATAGCGGAGTATCTTGTTCCGACTGGTTAAAATCCGCACCGAAGAATGCGGTATAAATGGCCTCAGCCTCTTGAGGATCTCCTGCCTTTGTTCCCGTACCATGTGCTTCAAAATATTGAGGCTGATCTTTAGGCTTTCTGGAATCCAACCCAGCTTTCGCGTAGGTGTTGCGAATTAACTGTGCTTGTGCAGAAGCACTTGGCATGGTAATTCCTTTGGTGCGACCATCTTGGTTACTTCCTGTATCACGAATCACGCAGTCGATATGATCACCATCTCGTATAGCATCACTAAGTCGCTTCATAACAATCGCCACAAAACCTTCACCACGTCCGTACCCGTCAACATCTGCATCCCACATTGCTGATCTTCCCTTGGGAGACAGCATATTGACTTTGCTAAGTGCTATAAAGAGCTCTACAGGAATTCAGTTCGCAACTTCGTATACAGGCCGTCTGCATGGAAAAGCCAACTTACCAGGCCCAAGGATCAAGTTGCCACCAGCGGCGACAGCAACACCTGATTCACCTGACCTAAGACTTTGAACAGCACTGTGCAGAGCCATAAAACTCGACGAACACGCAGTGTCGATCGTCATCGAAGGTCCATGCCAATCAAAAACATACGAGACTCTATTCGAAATAATCGATCTTGCCGTAGCTGTAGCAAAATACTGAGGAATCGTATCCGGATCTCTCATCAGAATATCAGTATAGTCAGTTGCCATGACTCCGGCAAAAAAAGCCGTGTCGGAGCCAGCAAGCTTTTCCATGGGTAATCCAGCATTCTCGATTCCTTCATAAACAGTCTCAAGCAAGATGCGTTGGAGAGGATCGATAGACTCTGCTTCCACAGGTTTGATACCAAAAAAGCCAGCATCGAATAGTCTGAAATCTTCGCTGAGAAGGTGGGCATGAGTTACGTTGGCTGCGCCATGATAATGCCCGTCTTTGTGGTAGAAGCCATCTGCGTTGAAACGATCTATTTTCTGAAGCAGGTCACGAGGTTTCTGGAGGAGTTCCCAGAGCTTGGAAGGGGTACTGTTGATAAATGGTCAGCTAATTACCTCAATTCAGATTCTTAAGCCTTGGGTCCATATCTGAGTAGTTTCAAAGGAACGGATCATCGTGGCTGGGGGGAAGGTGACGATACAAGAGCTTTTTATGCGAAAACACATTTTTACTTATCGATATTCATAAAAAGAAGGCCTTCTACGCTCACCTTGCTTCTCCTGGTAGTCGGCATCCGCTACCAATGATAACGATAGGCTCGGGACTTGTCTCAGTCATGGTTTAAAAAGAGTTATAATCCTGTTCAAAGTCTAGTTTATCGTATTAACGAGCTCCGTTCTTTGCATCAAACTGCTCTGACTAGCACTTAGTGCTGCTCCTATATGTATCCTGATAGAATACTCAAAGCTCTGCTATACACCATTCTAGCCACTCTTCGAGTTAGTTTCCCGTAAAGAATTCGGATATGTTTTTCGGTTCCGACATCCGATTCCTAACCCAGAAATCACTCTGATCCTTCCGTTTATTTCTTTCCCTATTCTGTGCTTTCAAGGAGAGCTAAATGAGTCTCCCAAGTTCTCAAATCCCGCCAATTGCCTCCAAGCCTTCCTGCAGATTGATATGCGCCTCGTAAAATTACAAGGATACCTCGGTCCACAGCTTCCAGCTGCAAGATTCGGAGACTTGTAGAATGTACATTCGGTGTTTCTGTTTTCAATCTTCAACAAGACCCAATCTGGATAATCTTTGACGATATGTAGCGAGGAGGCGCACGGCATGAGTTGCAGTACGGTCATTGGCCCCTGGGGCTGTCATCGTCAGGGTAGATCATGACCATCAGAATGGCATCATATGCATAGCTTACTAGAGATATGCAAAATTATATTGCATCTAGTCAAGTGTCTCCGACAGGGCCAATCGGAAACATTTAGTTATGTTGCTATCATCTTTATCATCAGTAATAACGAAAAGTCACTCTCGGATTATTGGCGAGTGTCTACAAACACCGTTAAAATAAGCCTTTTCATGGTAGAGAATCGAACCAAATATTACAAGATTCTCATCGTATTTTTGGGATACAGTTAGTTCTATGTGATGAATGCCTTCCGAGGATTTCCGCACAATCCCATGATGAAAATATGCCGAAATAACCAACGAAGTGTTCGGTAATCTGGTATAGGTTGAAATTGCGATACTGCTATCTAAAATATTGATTGATCAACAAATTTTCCCTATACATTCAGCATTCCGACATGCTTATACTCCGGTATAATCAGGTTGAACGTAAACTGTAAACGTCGTATTAGATCGATACAACTAGCCTTATGGCAGAATTTAAGCCTTGTTCATCATGGTAGTTCCTCAGAAGGGCGATCTATATGAAGGCCAAGGCCTACACTTTCAAGCAGTTCCCAAGTAATTTATAGCCGTCCCAAAACCTCCTGGGTCTTTACACGACCTTTCCTTATATCTACAGACTCGCCACTGTCATCACAAACATCCTCTAACTCAAACCCCACATCCGGTTTCCAATCCTCCAAAATGCCCTTCAAAGTCCACAGAGCCTTTCTACACTCTTCCCCTTTCAATACCTCCCTTGTTCCAATCCCATAGACCTGCAGTCTCGTCGCCTCATCATCAATGTAACTAACAGCTATCTGACCAAACTCCCTGTTGCCTATATCGAGCGGCTTGATATTATACTCCACCGGTCTTCGCGGGAGCGGAAGAGGTTTTGCATGAACCGGTGCCCTTATTGGGAAGTTTTGCGTAAGATAGGTGCAGGTTCCGGAGGCGGGAGAACAAGACTGTAATTGAGCGTGTTCGTACCAGTGGAATAATGGGTTGTCTGGTCGGCAGTGGGCGGTATCACCACCAGAAGTTGCTGGTACGGACCTAGAAGATTGTTAGTTCTTTTTCTTGCTCGTGGCTGCTTTCTTCTTCTATAGCTATTAACGATCTCCCTGTTGTGAACTATCTCCCCCTTCCCCCCATCCCTGAGAAAAAGAAACAGAGCTCACCACCCAAAACTGAAATATCCTTGCGTTCCCATGTAGCAAAAAAAGTTTGCAGCTAACAAAGTGCTATTCCCAGGTGCTGAAGTCTGGTTGCTAGGAATTATAACTACTGAGGTTCCATGGAAGAGGACTGGCTGTGCCGCTACAGCTGTTCCAACCAAGAGAAGAAAAGAGTAAAATATGTGCTGAAGTTTCATTTTTCTTGTCGAGATATTTCGTCGAAGTGAATAAACGCATCAAAGATCAAGCTGCTGTTTCGTGTTGACTTAACGAGTCTGGTTCGCGAAACACGTCCCATTTATACAACGCAATCAAAACTTAGACTCAACCTCTAACATCCAAACACGAATTAGTAAATTGAGAGATTCCAAGACTACTCCTCATATTCGGATACATTGCCTAACCAACTGGCAACCAACATTCCGATTCGGAAACATTAAAATATGTCGACTCGGCGACTTTACGAAAACGTTTAAAATGCAGCCTACGCCTGATATTTGAGATAGGATTCTTGAAGAAAATTAGTGCTTATGTTAGGTCTTTCCTTTCTGAACAGTCTCCCTTGTCATCAGCTCCCCTCTTCGATTTCTCCGCAGTCAAGTAGAATTTGACGGGCGGGTAGCAACGGGTGGCGTTTTTTGAATCAGATTTAAGAGCTGAAAAGACCACAGAGATTCTCAGCGGCAAAAGCGATGTCTTGCATGAGAATTTATTTCCTGTGGGGGATATTGAATCTTGAATGGCTCGATTTTAAAATGGTTCGAAAACATGACTACACTCCATTCAGATCTTTAAGGTGGCTGGCTAACCCTCAATTCCCCGATCCTCACTTCGTTCGAATATCTCATGTGACGTGAAATCGTAACGGTTTGAATTCCACACACGTGACTAAGGGGGGGCCCGTGGCACCTCTCGTCGGGGTGTTTGGGGATCCTTCCATGGGAAAAAGGGCAAGATATCTCACAACATTGAACAAAGTGAAGTCCAAGGGCTTGAGGAGTAATTCAACAGAAGAAAAAATAGATTACATAGGCATCAATGTACGTGATTAGGCACTCTGACAACAGCTAAATAGGTTGAGATCACATGAAATTTGCAGCCGCACAAGGTAGAAGGCAAGAGATCTCAAGTTATTCAAACGGATTAAGATCTGAGGGCTTGAGGATATCCCAAAGAAACGGATTTATTGAAAGGAAGAAATCAATTCTAAACAAAATGCTACCCTCTTCCAATAACTTCAGCCTTCAGATATTCTCCCTTTGTGTGCAGCTTTCCGATAATGCCTGCCCGTAGCCTCGATGGTTCCTTGGTATGAGAAGTTGTCTTTAAGATAACGTAGAATCGTCTAGAGACCTTTCGAGGTGGTTCAAACTAGAAGACAGAACAAAAATTCGATTAAAGGATATTACAATCGTAATACTCGTAATTTTGTATCTGCCGAAACGGAGACAACTCTAGCAATAATAAAGATATGGAGCACAAGCTCTGCATACTAATCGCACCACTAGATTTGACTAAGGAATCGAGTAGCCCCGAAAACTTTCATTTTTTATGGCAAACGGCAAAGAAATTCCATTTCTCAAACAAACGTTCCTGCTATGTAAACCGTTGAGTCGGATCGACTTATCAGATATGACATGACCGAGTCACCTGATCATATCTCCCAGAGCACGTAACGGTCTCCTATCTTTCCCTTCACTACTGGATCCAAACTCATAAGGCATTTGGTAGCCTTGCAGCATCCCATACAATGCCCTTTGCGCAAAAATACATCATATGACGAATAGTTTAAGCTCTCTCAAGTCCTTGAATCTACCTCAACGAAAGTTCTTCGATCCAAAAACGAGTTGCTTGTCGATACAAATCCTTTTTACTCAAATCTCGTGAAATGTAATCGCAATGCGCTCTTTCAACTTTGCTTCCACTCTTCGCGCATCGACAATCGCACGAGCATAGGGCTGGCGCGAGGCGATAGCTTTATCAACCGCCTCAGAAATTCCACATAGAAGATGCAGTACATATTGGCCGAGCAAGCGGGCCGAGAGCACGCGATCAGTTTTAGCTGCGAAAGACCCGAAGCGTATCTCGACATAACTTCCTGGACATTGAAAATCGCGGTGGGTTTCAATGATGAAGACCACGACGTCGAAAATTTGGAGGAGGCGCACTAGAAGATCCGGGAGTCAGTACTTCCTTTTGTAGCAACACTTGAAGGAAAGTGAGGAGATAAAGCTGTGTTAGAGAGCAAAAGGAGAATACATCCTCGAACGGGAAAAGGGAATGCAATCCGGGGAACTTGATTATGTGTTAAGAACAAAGGGGTTGGTGAGCAGATTGTACTGACTGTAGCAGCTTACGATCATGAGACCTGTGGCTGTATCAGTTTCGTCGGTGGCCGTTGGCTCCTGAGTATCCAAACTGCTGATGAGGCCATCTGATACGGTTTTAGCATTGCTTGGGGGTAGGTTCGTGCCAACATAGCTTGTCAAAGCATCGATGAATCGTTCTGTGGTTTGAAATAATTGTTGTAACCAACTGTTGTCGATGCTGCCATCTTGTTTGGATGGATTGAACATTTTATCTTTCTTAGCTGTTTCCACGGCTTTGACAGAGGTGAGACAGCGATATAATTCGAGGTGTAGCTTGGTGAGTTGTTCGACTGGATCATTGAGCGTGTCGTCAAGTTGTGGCTGTAAATCTGTGATGCTATCTGGCTTTGTGCTTGCTCCGATGACAGTCGTATCAACACCATGAGTAAATAAGCTCGCCGGAAAATCGTTATACTGTGGGAACAAAGAGTTTGAATTTTCTAGCCCAGCAAAAGGCGAATTCCCATCAGAATTCGATTGAGTTGGAATTGCCCACGACGACCAAATATCAAGATCCAAACCCGTGTATGAGGTTGGAGTGATCTGTGTCACACTACTGGTGCTGCTGCTATCATTGCTGCTACTGTTACTGTTACCCGTGTTTTCGTTTTTCTCCACAGATACGTCCATAGGCGTGCACATGGCAACGTCAATTTCATTCGGAGATAGGCCAGCAAATTCAGTACCGGCGCCAGTAGTACCCCTACAGCTAGATGTGGGTTCACCGTCAGCCGACGGAGACCACGCTATAACCCCCCAATCATTATCCGCCGTGGACAAATGGCTCGGTCCACTCCCGGAACTCGTCGTGCTACCGATTCGACGACTTGTACCACCATATCGGGACTTGTCTTTGTGCCGAGCACCATTCATGCTGGCGCTGGCATTATGATTACTGCGACGATAGTAGTGTGCTGGTCTGCCCATACGCTGTAGCTGTCTGGCAACGCATTCGACGTTGGTAGCCAAGCAACGATCACAGGCATGTTCACCAGATGACTTTCGAACACATCGTAGCTTTTGGGAATGACATTTTGCGCATGCAAGTTGTTTGTGTGATTTTTGAACGCCAATATTGATACTTTCATCAGAGAAATCGAGGATACGCTCGGACTGAAACACACCGGTGTTGGCCGACAACTGTTGGATGTTGTCTGGTTGAAGAGACATGGAGTTGAATCTTTGATATGGATGATGTCTGGAAAGGGCTTGTGGAAAGAGTTGCTCTCTATTTTCGTTTTAAAATTTATCCTTTGCTGGGAGAGGTTGTAATACACTCGAGTACAGAAACAAGCATCGATTCATTCGTTCGTTGCTTGAAGCAAAGTTCCAACTGAATTTCCAACAGCTGGATTTACGATGGCAATACAACGTTGAGATTAGTCATACGAGCGATCCTAGGAAGTTGAATTGATATTTATATTGGTACTATCGATACTATATTCTTCATCTTTACCCATTTAAGCAATCTAAAAGGAAGTCTAAAAAGGAATCTGTTGGAAATAACAATCTAACGAATAACACCGAATTCATCGAATGGAAGAATACTATTCTACGAGAGTTATTTAGCCGTTGGAAAACAACCCAGTCACAGCTTTCCTCTTGACATTCTTCAATCTATCCATCATCTCATATCCATCCAATTAGCTAACTCAACTCCATCACACCACACTTAACCTTAACACTCCACACAAGCCACCCCTAGATTCACTTCCATTAAACACCCTATCCTACTCCAAACCTCCTCAATTTGTCCCCTCATTTCTATATATAAATCCCCATCATCAAACCTCCAAGATAAGCAAAGGAGAAAAAACAGAGCGACCAGGAGCAGAATGAAAATCACAAACGAGAGTCTCCCTGCATGAAAATCTCAATATAATACCCTCAGAAACAATGTATCTGTAAAAAGTATGGTTCACGTGGATGCTAGAGCAGGGGGAGCTAGCCCTAATTAGTACTAGTAAGAGCTCTGATATATATCAGAGCTCTTTCCCTCGTAATTAGTAACAATACACTTGATACAATATTCTCTGAATGCCCTCATATTCTACCCTATGCTTCCCGTCGAACCCTGTAGAGAGTCATACTTGAAACAGTATCTTCTGTCTCACAGAAACGAGAAATGAGCATTCGATTCTATACATCTAATCCAATTCTCGGCACTGAACACTTTCGACAATGATAAGACATATAAAACTATCACACACAGCAAAAATGACAAGGTAACAATAAGATAAATAACGATCGATGACAAAACCCCATCTCCTCAACCCCATGGTCTTTGAAATTTCCCATCACTTCCCCCCCCACCGGAAAGTAAGCAAAGACCTAGCCCAGCATCGCTACAGTAACCGGTTCGCTACCCGATTTCCAGGATATTACTAATCTACACTTTTCCGCGAACAATCTTTATATATATCCTCTGCGCTCCCCTCCCCTTTCACACAAAATATATCGACTCTCCCATTCACTCTCCGCTCTTCTTTTTTCTTATTAGCATCTTGCTCTTCCTCCTCTCACTCCGCTCTTACTACTCTCGCTCTCCGCCCCATCACTTTTCACCCGCTCAACTCAATTCACTTCACCTCAAACACAACTCAGACAAATACAGTAATCAAGTATATAAACCACTCCCTCCCCCCCTTTCCTTTCCCCTCTCAAACCAAAACAATAACACTACCCCATCACATCACATCACATCACATCACATCACAACATACACTCACTCTCCTTCTGAATCTTCAACCCTCCTCCCCCAGAACCCATATATTCATCAGAATCCCAAATCCTTTATTCAAATAACCTTAATCAAATCTCCAAAATCATCATGTTGTTTATATCCATATATCCACATATCCATATATCTATAACTCCCCAACTCTCTATTTCCACCCCCTCCCCGCTCAGCCCTTATCTATATATTTTACTTTCCTTCCTTTCCCTTCCCTTCCCAATATACAATAAATTCAAGAGATCTATTGATGAATCACTCAATCAGATTCCTCATCCATCCACAATCTTTCTTTACTTCTTCTCTTCTGTCTCCTCTCGCCCACCCAACCATCCACTCTAATCCACTCCATCCCCATTCTCCCATAAATCCCACCTTTACCCTCACCCACCCCAAATCCCAAACTTCAAACTTCAAACTTCAAACTTCAAACTTCAAACTTCAAACTTCAAACCCCAAACCCCAAACTCCAAACTTCAAAATCCCCAAATCTAAATATATAACAGTCCTCCTCCCCTTCACTCTCTCTTTATCTTTCTGTCCATTTCTCTATCCTCATTCTCATTTCTCCATCTCCATCCTCATCCCCAACATCCATCAACTAATCATCAACCAACAATCATCAACCAACCATCAACCAATCACTAAGCAAGACCAAACTCAAAACCAAGCCCAATCCCAATCCCAACCCAACCATTAATCAAATCAAACCCAACCCAATCCAACCCAATCCAACCCAATCCAACCCAACCAGTACACACTCAACATAAGGAAATCCTCAAAATCCTCAAAATCCTCAAAATCTAAAATACACTATATACAATCACCACCCATCCATCCACCTACACATAACACCACACATAATCCACAAAAAGATACTCCTCCCCCATCCTCCCTTTTCTCACTCCCCTTCGCCCCAATAAAAACACAATCCATACATCCATCCATCCATACAAAATAACTAAAGAATCTATCATCAATTTCTTTTTCGCTTAAAATCTCAATATCTCAATATCAAAATAAAACAATAGATAATAATAACTTCCAACTTTGAATACAAATGATATGAGATAAAAGAACATAACATAACACAACATGACATAACAGTAAAAGAGAAATAATGAAAATAAGATAACTTACTAATAACAAAATCTCAAGACGGAATGAAGAACATACACAGCATGATTCAAAAAACAAAAGATAGGAAAGAAAGAAAGTTGATAGATACCTCAATCCAATCATTCTCCTCTATTCACTTCTGGACTTCAAATTCATCTCCACGTAACCTCAGTTACTTACCAAAAGAAAAATATATTCGTAAATTTCATTGAATCCAGATACTACTACCATCCCCCTTTCTCGCCACATTCAGTCAATCCTCACTACCCAAAAATTTTCTCGGGTCCAAACTGTGTATATCTGCACTCTTCGCTTCTCCCTCAAACACAAACTCACTCATCAATTTTCCCGTCGCACAACTATTTTGTATTCCCCAACATGTATGTCCTGCTGCCAAGAAAAGTCCTCGAATACCTGTATGACCAATCAATGGGCCCCCGCCACTACTAGCTAATGGGAGATAACATGCTTGTTTAGCCAAAACTTTTCCCTTTCGCATGGGGTCGGATATAGATCCTACGTAATCTATAATATCATCGCAACTAGATTCATCGCACACGACTAGATTCGAAGATTTAGGAAGAGGAATTCTCTCATCTCCTTCACCTGTACATTTCTTGTCAGTATGAATCACAAAAAAAGAAGTACTACATACCACAAGCATATACTGTTCCATCGGGTCTAGCATACATCTCGGGATTGACCATCTTATCATGTTTTCTCTTCTTCGCTCCATCTTCACTCTTTCTTCCAAATCCTTTTGGTAAATCGATTTCGGTAAAGACTGCCCATGGAGATACTTCCGCTTCAATAACAACACTATGTGCTCTCTGTGAAGTAATTGGTGCTTCCGGCCACACATGACTTGTCCAAGGTCCAGCAGATAATATAACATCATTTGCAGGTAACATATGAATGTGTTTCGTTTCCTTGTCTTCATAAGTAGCACCTTTTACACTATTCCCAGTATAGTCAATTGCAGTAACCGAACCATAAATAATTTCGACACCCTTTTCCACGGCCAAATCCGCCATTGACGTGGTAAATTGATATGGATGAACTTGTGCTGTTGTCTCTGGAGTACCCATTTCCGAATACCATTTTATATTATCATTTTCGAACCAATCCAACGTCGACGGAACATCATCGCCCGAGTATTTTTTCTGCTTCTTCATATCGGTTTTGGGTAATTTCCTCCACGCTTCTCCTTCATTTTCCGTTGGTTCTTTCGGGTCGGCTTCCGAGATGAGTCGTGCTTTGGCTCCTATCGAACCGCAATGTAATTGACGATATCCCCACCTCTTTGCGCCATCATGTTCGCGTGCCAATTCGGCATGCAGTTTGTATGAAAGGGGGACGATGGCTGCTGGCCGTGCCCATAGTGCGAGCAATCCACCTGCTTTTCCAGATGCTGCTGATGCGATGGATTGGGCTTCGACGATGGTGATTTTTGTTGTGGAGGGGTTATATGAGGGGTGGCGAGTGAGGTAATAGGCAGATGTACACCCGATGATTCCACCACCTATGAGGATTAGAATGATTGTCTGTCTGATATTGAGAAAGATAGAATCACATACCAATAATCACAATATTTCTTTTCTTTTCCTTTGCCGAAATTGGAGAAGTTGGAGACGTTGCCATTGTTTTCATCAAGTGCTCGGATTGTTTCTTAAGCATATCGGTGGTAACGTTTATACAGATAGAGTTTCACGATGGACGGGTCCTGAGTAGCCCACCAGCCGTGCGTGCTTTGGTACCACGGTAGCTTGAGAAGGCGTGAGCTTGAGGAGAGATAAGAACCCTTATCTTAGCCTAAAACGAAGGAAGATGTGCTTACTTAGTCATCTAGCGGGCTGATTGGCCAATCATATTGCTGGCTATTCATGTAGTCAGCCACCTAATAACTCCTAGACAGTCCACCAGGTCTTCCCGCTCGCACGTGAGAAGAATGCTTGATGCTTTTTTGCCCCTCACGGCCGGAAATGGTATATAAAATAATGACAGAAAGCTATACCACTGGACTACCATGCCCCTGTTAGACATGAGTCTCGATTCATCAGAAGTTATATATCTTATTGGTACTAGCTCCTTCTTCTCCCCTCCACCGTCCCCTTCCCCTTCCCCCTCCCCTTCGCCTTTACCATACCCATAACACAACATTTGGGATTTCGGCATTCCCCGCTATTCTACCACTTTAACCTCGGACTCTCTGTGGATGTCTCCGCTTTATACGCCAGGTAAAATGCTGAGAATTACCAAGAATTACCAGATCCAACCAATGAAAGCCCTCCATTTCCCAATTACCCAGCAGCACGAACATCGATCCGAAATTCCTCCCTCATATTATCCTTCTAACCCCAAAAACCCCAAAAACCCCTCAGACCCTCACAATCCCATACAAAAGCTGTGCCATCTAGACCTCCAGAGCCTTTCCTTTCTTACAAATATTCCCATTCTTCAAACGTCATCCCATCTCTTCATGATACCCTTACAGATACCGATACCGACACACATTCACACGACAGCCGTTCGATCAATACGATTCCCTAATAAAACCCACTTCCCTTTCCTTCTTCACTCCTCTTTCTCTTCTTCCTCTTCTGTATCATACAACTTCGTCGCATTCTCTCGACGAAGTTCCCCATCATCCAACATTTGGACTTCACGCAAAACAGATTTAACTTTCAAGAAACATTCCCAGAATTACGTTCAACAGCATATTCGAAATATCACCATGTCGTCGGCAGCTACCATCTATGAGTTTGAACCTTTGAATAGTAGGTTTTTCTTTCGCATTATATTGCATTATATCGCATCATATCGCATCACGTCTCATTCGTCTCATCCCATTCTTGCATACAATCTACCCCTCATGTTCGCACACGGATAACTTCAAAACCATACTAACCACCCATTCTCTCACAGAAAAAGGCGAACCAACACCCCTCTCAGAATACAAAGGCAAAGTCCTCTTAATCGTCAACACCGCTTCCAAATGTGGTTTCACTCCTCAATATGAAGGTCTCGAAAAACTATACAAAGACATGAAGGAGAAGCACGGCGATGATTTCGTCGTCTTGGGTTTCCCTTGTAATCAATTCGGAGGTCAAGATCCGGGTTCTGATGAGGAAATTCAAAGCTTCTGTCAAATTAACTATGGTGTCTCGTTCCCAATTGTATGTTCTGCATATTTCTTCTTTCAATTATAATACGCTATCTATTCTGGTCATTCAATTTACTGGAATTGGTACTAATAACTACCACAGATGAAGAAAATTGACGTCAATGGTGATAATGCCGCTCCTCTCTTCCAATGGCTTAAATCGGAAAAACCAGGTCTTCTCGGTCTTCAACGCGTCAAGTGGAATTTCGAAAAGTGGTTAGTTGGTAGGGATGGAAAGGTTAAGCAAAGATGGGCATCCACAACCAAGCCAGAAAATTTGGAGAAAGCAGTCACAGATGCTTTGAATGAAGCCAAGTCTGAACTTTAAAGGGAATTGAAAACTGGGTGGGTGTATGATTGATGGTTGGACATTTTCAAATGGGTTTTGATTGTTGGGTGTTTTATCATTTGAGAGGTGGATATCTGATTAATTCGTGGGTGTGAACTTTCTTTGCTTGCGGGGATTATACCATAGAATAAGAAAGTTTTTTTATTTATTTATTTAAAGGATTGGTTCATATTTGTATTTGTCTGTATTGGAAATGAGATGTATGTGTATGTGTACATGTTTGTATATGCTACTTTACAAGATCATTCATTCTACATCATTCCTCATCCAAACAATCCGAAGAAAGTAAAGAATTGGGTTCAAAGTGGACTCCTTTCCTCTCTCCCTTCCTCCCTTCGCTTCTCTTTTCTTTCTTACTTTATATAAATCTTCTTGAATTTTCATGCTTCCCAAGTCATCGCAAGTCATCGCAAGATTGGAAGCTCAGGAGGTGGACTGTTGAAGATTGGGTTGAAGATTGGTGAGTGATTTGTTAGTCGGTTATTTATGATGTTTTTTTGGTAGAGAGAGTGGTGATTGTGGTTGTCGTTGTCGTTGTCGTTGTCATTGATATAGATCCAAATATAACAGAATCTGGGATCGCAAGGAAAGATTAAAGTGTATATTAATGGATGATTTTTTTTTTTTTTTTGATTAGAGGTTTGGGAATTAGAATTGGGATTGGGATTGGGATTGTGTAGGCAGGATAGTGTGGGATTAATTAATGGATTTTGTTTTTGTGTTTTGTATTTTGTATTTTGTTCTTGTGTTTGTGTTTGTATTTGCGTTTGGTGTAATAAGTGAATATTTAATTTATTTATATTAATACTTTAGGGGTCAGAGAGAGAAAGAGAGAGTGTGTGTGTGCGTATATTGTTTCTTGATTATTTGTTGTTTATTGCTTGTTATTGTTATAATCGATTTTTGTACCGAGTGATAAATATATATGGATTTTATATCTCCTTCCTGTTCTTCTGTCTGTATATTTACTATATTTTTGGGGTTGGAGAAGGAGTTTTTAGGGATGTAGATGAGTAGTGAGTGTTGAGTATTATGTGATGGATATTTGATTAAATCACATCAAGATGCTTGAAGAGTAAGGAGTGAAGAGCGAAAATTTCAGATGGACATGCATTTAACAAGTGGAGGAAATTCTTGTAGGCTCGTGTTATTTGTTCTAGAGGATTTACTTTTTGGTTTTCTGAGGACCGACACTGCGAGCTGTTTTCTAGACAGACCCTTGAGCAACCTTCTTGGGGATGTAGTGATGGAGAGATTGTGCATCTGTAGGGTTGATGGATGTGGTGAGTAGCCAGCGGCTATGCGATATAGTATCTCCCGGAGAGAAAGGGACCAAGTAATCGTAACTTGCGTTGATGGAAAAGCGTGAGAGTTGGGAAATTGTGTGGATATGGAAGTTATAGATTGAGAGAGAGAATGGTGATTGTGGCTATTAAGTGGATAGGAGATGCATGGTGGTATTTCGTGGTTGATATGGGGGATGCGGGTAAAGGTATGAGAGGGAAGTGTGAGATGTGAGGTGTTTAGTTATCTCTTTCTTTCTTTCTTTTCCGTTTTCGTTTTCTTCTCTTGCCGTTGGTGGAGTATTGTGTTGTGTAAGAGATTTCCAGGGTTTGCTGTCGTTAAGTAGTTTTGATCGTCAGTGGGAATTACTGTCACTTCGGAATGATTAACATCTATTCACCAAGCTGTCTATTCGACGTTGGTCATATCTTGATATTTTGTTTTGTTTTCTTTTCGTATACCCAGCACTCTCAAAGACTGAAACGATCTTCGGTTTCCTCTTCCCCGTGCTCTTGGGTGGTCTGTATGCAAATTTCTTCGAAATCGTCTATTGTTTCGAAGTTAATGGACAGGTTCTTTTATACTCACACCACAAGGACCATACTTTGATGTACAGAACATCTTGATTGTGCCTCACCATCTTGACTATTGTTGGGGGGGTTAGTAAACCCTATTCCGTCTACTCCTCGATAAGTGAGTCGATGTAGTGAATCATGAACTCTACTCACACACTTCTACACTATGTTTCTTAATACGCGAGAAATTCCAGAATCAGAGGGGCATAAACACTACTTATAGAACTATCCAGTCTTACATACATCATTCACAAACGATTCAAGAAGGCACAGTGTTGTAGTGCGGCGATTTTACATCTTCAATGGAATGCATCTGAATAGGTTGGAAGATTTGTGGATGCGGAACTATTCGTAGCGTAATCACTTTCTCATTCCTCTTTGTTATATTTGGTATTACAATTTTTTACTATGGAGTTTGGATTATGTTCATCGGAAGTACGGCGGCGATCAGCGTGTTCTTGTTGTCGAAAAATACCGCATTCTCATTTGCCCGTATTATAACTCATTCGTACCGTCGACACCCAGCACTCAATGATTAAGAGGACTGTAAATACGAGTGTTTATTGTTGGGGCACTGGTCTTTCATAGTTGCGGTAAAACATTATGCTGGAGTCTCTGATTCACTCTTTTTTCTTGGCATTTCTGTCTTGTTTATATCACTATCTATATATTTCTCGCTTATAGCAGCTGCTCAACGCTAGTGTTAAGAGAGTGAATGGTGAAAAGCTGGATAGGTGAAGAGGGGTATGTAGATTGATCAAGTGAATGAGGTTATGCCATTTCATTATCTGCACCATACATAACAGATTAATTTCATGTATTCACTCTTCTACGATGCTACAAGCTCTCGTTTTTGTTCCCCACTAGCCTGACTCGCAGAGTTTCCAGATCGTAGCTAGATGAGCATCTCACTAAATCACCTATATAATCTCCATATTCATTATTCTAACAGGATGTAGACAAACGACATGGGGCTGATGACTGTGTATTGCTTAGCTCTTCCATTGCTCCTCTGTCTATAGATCACGGTACATGGATCTAAGTAGTTAGGGAGTAAAAACCTAATATCACGGAGGTGGGAAATCTTTCGAGAAAAAGTGAAAAATTATGTTGTCGATGCCCGGTCCTTTTTTCTCTGTTATAGTCTAATTGTTATTTTTACTCGATAATACTTGTTGTGATTGATTGTAGATCATGATTACGCTTGAAGATATTTTTACGGAAGGGGAGTCAAATTACGTTATCATGTTGGTTCGTTTGATGAGAGTTATGCCAGTGTACAGTGTTGCAATCAAGTCTGGACCCTGAGGGATAGCCTCTTTCTCCAGTAATTCATTATTAGATTGATGTGTGGAATTTACTTTCTTTTGGGTGAGAAGTTTAAGGGTATCTGTGCGATTTCACAGCTGATGCTGTAATTTTTAGGGGTGTGAGATCATTCTTGTATTTTATGGACATATTCTATGGTTTGGCTTGAGTAAAGTTTTATACTTCTCATACAATCGTAAAGGTAAAATTTTCATCCTCCACTATCAATTCTCGATCTCTATCTATAACTCTATCTACTTTTCTATTTCTCTTCCCCCCTCACCCTCCTTCCGCGCTGACTCTTTATTTACCCTCTCACTCTCCATTTACCTCCTATTCGCCCTTCAAACTCATAATAAATATGTAAAAAATTTCAACAATGTAGTATAAGTCTCAATTGTTTACGGTTGGTGCGTACCACACATCGACTTCATTGAATTTCAAAAAAATATTGCCAAGGGATGTTGTAACATGATTGATTTTCGACAAGCTTAGAAACTCAAGTTCACTGATTAGGAATATGGAGTTACAGAAGCTATGGGGAAAGATCACTTATTTGAGGCTTTTTTATTGTTATTAGGGGTTAAAGTGTTGTCGTTATGTATTTATGGATTCGCGCTAATGGTATGAATGGGGAGGCCGCTGTCGATCTCTAGGAGTGAAGTATGAAGAAAAGTGTAGCTTCATAACTACCTACTCTGAATCGGCAAACAGGTTAATTCAACGATCCCTGATGTTGGTTGCACATTACACAAGCCATCCGTTTTCTGCTCCCCACATAGGTGGATATATACACCTGATTTTTTTGAAAAATGAAACGGAACGGGAAGACATGTGATGGTTTTTATATCTCATTATTTTGATATTCAAGTGAATACAAACTTATTCACTAACATGAACACAATACCAGGCATATTTCTCACCTGGCAAGAAAACTCTTGTTTGTTATTTAAACAAGTGTTTCTGTAACTCTGAGACTTCATACTTTGTGAAAAAGGCATGCTGAGATTCCAGGATGACATGCACGTAATGTTCAGCTTTTCTGTGAACTCGGATATCCTGGGAAGATGTTCCTCGACCAATCAACCCATTACCCTGGACCGAGTTCGAGTTCGAGTTCTAGTTCTTGCCATCAACTTCCCACTAATTATGTTAATTCTGCCATGTATTACTGTTAATGCCCTCAAAAACTGTCATTCTACAGCCTTAGCTTGTAGAACAACTTTAGATCCTGCAATTTCCATGCGGATGGACATCACGAGTACTTTTCTTCTTGGAAACTTGCCTGTTCTGTTCTCGTCTCGTTAACCATTGTAGATATAACTCTTTCTATTGATTCTTCTGTGGCACTTCTGACGTTTAGATCTCGAAAAAGTTTTTATAATGATACATAGTAAGATTTAGACTTTCAGAAACTTTTTTAGAAGCAGACGCTGGTATAACGTAAAGCTAGGGTCACTCGCTTAGGAACAAGGCAGGAGAAAAGTTTGAGTACTTTTTTGAATTGATAGCTATATAAATTTCGCTGTCTTCATGTAGCCAAAGTAAGCTCTTCCAAGAGTCAGCACGTGAAACTCGCAAGAAATAATCAATTTCAGTTGCCCAGTTCGTGCATGAATATCAGGATGTTTTCGATTGAATACATGAAAGGGGTGGGTTCCAACTGTTGAGAATTAATTTTTGTCATTGTTGTCAATATCGCTGACTACTATCATTGAAGATATATGTATAGTCGTAAGCTCTTGATTCATTATGCTGTCGCTTCCAAAGTGAATGTCTGGTAAGCCAAGGAGCTCAATTAATATACTGTGAGTGAATCACGTGGTTCCCAGATCACGTGACATTGGTTTTAGTAATTATAGCTTCTCTTCTGTAAATCTAGAAAAGCAATGAATTTTCCACTAATTTAGTTAACTTCTGAAGTTTGAGTGTTCTATGCTCTTGTGTTCTTCTCACTTTGTTGTCGCGATGTAGTGATTCATTCCATTTACTACGTGTAGCCACTCAGTTGTTTATGGTATATGCGAAGGCTTTTCTTGTGTGACCTCTACCACCTTCTACTCTTTTACAATATATACTTTAGTCCCTCATGTAGTCGGTAAGAACCTGTTTCAGACTAATTTTAAACTTTTGAACCAATATCCTCTCATCACAAAAACTCCGGTACTATCTATACATCAATCGCCCAAAGTTCCAAACTATTCGCAGTCCATATCTGTCCGGAATCGCACTTTTTAACATTTTTAACCATGTGCGTAGATTCCGAGAAATCCCAATCCAGTCCCTGTTGAACAAAAACCATGACTGCACTCAATGTTCCGGTTTACTCTTCCCCGCTAAGACTCTACTTGTACCCTGACTATATTCACCACAAACTATCATCTAAAGTCCTTTCTATAGACCCATAGAAACAGATGGAAGCCCTCATTAGTGCCATTACCGAAGATACTACCACGTATTAGCCATCGATACGCAAATCAAGATTTCATAGTAATCGAGTATATCTGTCAAGGTGCTTAAGATCGCATTTTCTACTTCGCGGGTCGTATTTGTCTATTTGAAAAGCGTTGTTTCTAGCTTCAATGAAAAATATACACACAGCTCGCTAAGCCTTCTTCGTTGCTAACGTCTGGTATGCAAAATAGTAGGTGGCTGTGAGTGTTAGATGTAAGGTTTTGCTGGATACCTTGATCTGATTGTTATAAAAAGCTTGGATCAAAATTCTGGTAATTGATATGTTTTTGTGCACTGACTTTGGTTCTCGTTGCGCGAGCTGATTTCTGGGGTGCGAAGTGAAGTAATGGAAAAACACAATGGAAGATCACACAAGAGACATATCGGCAAAGTATTAGTTCAGTCTTCTGATACAAGATTCTGAAATAGAATCTCCCCATACAATGGATGAGTTAGCACTTTGCAAAATCTCAGCTCTTCATTTTATAATTCCACCCACGTCATTCATAGCACCTTAGATAAATGCTTTTCTTGTCTTGAGTATACTCGTGCCTCTCTTTGGCCCTGAATCTCTTCAGCACGTGACCTGATAACACTGAATGTTGATATATATCTTTATGTCTTGGGCTGTATCAGTAGTTCGGAATCACCGAGCTAGCCTGCTTTTGCTTTTTGTTGAGATGAAAAGTGTGATTTAAGAGATCTTATATTATTGCTCTCTAGATTATGGGATCAAGGGATACTGTCATCTCTCAAACAAATTCATATTGAACAGAAAGAATCATGGAATTTTGAAAAAAAAAAAACTAGCACATTTACAGCTGCTGTAACTTCGCTTGTAACTGAGAGTAAGCAGTAGTTACATGTGTGAATTTTACTTTATAAGTCCTCTAAACACTTCATCATTTTCAAACACGACTTCCTCTTGTAGCTCTTACACTACATTTCTCACACATCATATAAGGCGATTAATAAGTCTTAATTCTTCTTAAGAATATTTGGATTTGACAAATTCTCAGATAGATTACTTCTTGTGCCCCTAAAGTACTACACTCAAAAGCTTTCCAATTCTGAGGAACTTTTGTATCACACAGCGTCAAGAAATTCTGACTATCAGCAAAGAAGTCATGGATCCTCTTACTGCGATTGATGTTTATAACAACACGGAAGAACTCGGAGTGAATCAAGGATTACCAGATACTTCCCAACAAGCAGAACACACATGGAGTGGGACTTCAACCCCCATCTTTTAGAAGACAATCGACCAACCTTATCCTCATTCGAAAGTTCCTCGAAGTCCCCTCTCGGCTTCCTCGACCTTGCACTCGAAATCCGACGCATGATCTATGAAGAATACTTTAGTGTCACCGAACTGATCTCATTTCAAACTGCAAGTTCTTCATCGCTGGCTTTACATCTTGATAAGAATTATGGTCTCCATACCGCACTTCTTCGTGTGAACAATCAAGTACATAGTGAAGCCGCACCATATCTTTACTCCAATCCAGAGCTCAACTTCGTTGGCATTCGCCCTACAAAGTGGCTACCTACTACCGATTCAGCTCTTGCTTATTTCTTAAAAAAAACTTGGTACTCCTAATGCAAAGCTTCTTCGTCGCATTGATATCAAATTTTTTACATTTAAGAGTCCATATTGGGATCACCTAAGTCGAGTCTACAAGCTGGATGAAGATTCTATGGGAATGTTAAAGCAAATTAGCGACCGATGTACAGGACTCGTAACGCTTAGAATGGAATTACCTGAATTTCGTTGTCGTTCTGAAGCACTCGATGATCACCATTCGCTTAGAGATGAGATAAGTACTATAGGCTGGCTGAACGAGCAATTACAGGTCATGCCGTTCTTGAGAGACATCGTCGTTCATGTACAAGTCTTTGAAAAGAAGCTTTCCTACAAGTTCCAGGACTGGAGAAAACAGTCGCAGAAGCTTGGATGGAAATTTGAGATCACTGAGTATGAAGGCACAGGGAATAAGGTTGATGATTATGAGCGTTACTATGACGCTGCGGCCGATCTGATTTACATGCAAGACCGCATGCACGTACTGAAGCGAGGTTATTATATCATAAGAAAGACCACCAATGGAGAGTATGAGGTTGACTACGAGTTGTCACACCGTGTGGCTCATCGCAAATTTGAGGAGGGACTTCTTAAATCAGCAAAGGATGAGCCCACTGCCATTCGAAAATCACATCCTTAAGCGCGCAACCATCAACTTTCCTAAGAAATTTACCCGCTATAAACGATCATTATCGTCAGCTTATATGGTTTGATGGATCTACACCACAATTTCCCATTTGGCGGTCGGATGCGAACGTGTCCGGGGTCTCACATAGGATTTCTTAATAATATATTAGCTAGCTTCTAGAGTATTCCGGTTCAATCATTGTACTCATTTATTATAAAATGTGGTCGTGAAAGAGAAGAAAAAGCAGACCAGTGAGATGAATGTAATATTGACTATGTAAATTGGTTGCATTGAACTAAATCTAGAACTACGGAATTGGAAGTGATATAGGCATATAGCGTTTATAGTGTAAGTGCCGTAATTTCAGCAATATTTCGTAATTCAACTTTCTTCCTTACGTAAACGGGCTCGAGCCTATTAATGATCAACAATTCACTCAAGGATAGAAAGCACCCCGTACTCTCATGAACTTACTAGCGCGAGCGTCTTACAGTTCCGTCGGGATTAATTTGACGGGTGAGCATGTACTGTCAATACATAGAGTGAATAAGACGACCTCAGTAAGTATCTCTTCTCCGGTATTTTCTCGTCTTCACATGGCAGGCTTCCGACCTACTAGCTAACGAGCTCTTTTCAAACTTGACGTCTATAAAAAGATGCTCAAATACAATCTATCAAGAATAGAGAACATGCAAGCAGCGATCTCGACAAATAAATTGGGCGAGTGCTTCTCGAGAGAACACCCTTAGAACTTCAGGACTAAATTTTGATTTTCATCAAGCCAATGGGATATAGTTTTCAGTGGAATAACCAACTGTTTTCTATTGTCGATATCACCATCTAATGATATATAAACATGTCCGAAAGATTTAACGTTGAAAAATTCTATTGCCATATTATGTTTTATTGTTGTTACAACGAGTACTCTCCCATCTTGGCACAGTAAACGTCGAATCTTCTGTCCACCGCAACTCCAAAAATTCTACCTCCATTGAATTATCACTCTTATTAGAAGCTATGGTGATGGCTTGCTTTTAAATTTCCGAGATTCGGTATCCTTGGAATTCCTCGTATACTCACTGAGAGTCTCACCAACTCTTATACACCCCAGTGTTCTGGCTCGATTTCGATTATTCTAATCAACCCCCACCTTCCATGGTGTATTCACTCAGCTCTACTTCTGTATTCTCAGCGTACATCTCCAGATATTATAGGTCAGTTGAAATCATAAAAACGAGGTGTTTATCTTTACTACAGAAACATTCGACAACACTTATTAACAGCACATACCACATAATGCATATCCCCATAGACTTTTGCATTAGCTAGACTCATGTAGTGAACTATCAAGATCAATTTCGATATAATAGCAGAAAATTTGCCCGTGAAAAGGAAATATGGCAGATTTTCAACAAGACTGCTCGAGATAAACTCAACAAATTCAACCACAAAAGGTTGAAGTTGTAGGGAGGGGTAATCAGTGAATTCAAGAGACCTGATTCCGAGAATTAAGAAAGCGGAGACAGAGAAGCCGTTGAGACATGTGGATTTGTAAGGATGACACAATAGTAGATGTCGCAATATTTGGGAAATTGGAGGTTAGCAGGTTATCTATAAATACTCACTGAAGAGGGGAGTTGTAACAATACATGGATCGTGAAAACATGGAGCTTATCTGGTATTAGGGGATAAAATAGAGTGCCAAGAGCATATATTATAGCTCCTGATTGTCAGCTTTGTTCTGAAACATATTGAAGGTCTTGAGAAAGAATGACGAATACCTAAAGACAAAATGAGATCGTGGACAACGAATATGAAGAAAGATTGTGTAATGTGTACGAATGACAACAAGACAAGATATTTCAGATCACGAATAAACGGCGAAAAGACGGTCAGATGGATAATCAAAAACTCCTCAATTGTCATCTAAAGTTTATCCCATCATATGTGGTGATGGCCAGGTATGCATTATGCATACAAATTATATACTGGCGAGTAGTAGTTCTCAGCCGATTGTCCAAACATAAGCCGTGTTCTCATCCAAACTTTCATCTACCAGATGCAACAACCACAACCTCTGTCGAATTCATCTATAAGCTGAACTCAACCTTCATAACCTCATCAATTCCATCCTTAATAGCACTAGTCTTAACCTCATCTAATTTCTTCAAAGGTGATCTTGGGTATCCACCATATCCATAATAGCTTTGAATGGCACTTTTGGTACCAGCAATAGCGGCCTTGGTAAGGACCCAATCACCCTTACTCAAAACCTTCTGCAATTCAAAAGCCTCATCTCTCTTTCCCTCTCTGTACAACTCCCAAACCTTGACGCAGACCTTTGGCATGACATTTGCACCACCGGCAATGATACCAGAGCCACCGGAAACCAAAGTTTGAGCAGTGAAATCACAAATACCACCGAAAGCCATATAACCAGAACCTTCTGAGAAGACGGTCTTGGCATTGGTAGCCAAGGCAACTCTGGTAAGTTTTCCAGTGCTACCACAGGTAAATTTGGTACCGATGATGTTGTGGTGTTTGGCGAGACGGATCAAAAGATCGGAATCCATATCAATACCAGCAACAGCGCCTGGGTAATTGTATAGGATAATAGGTAAAGGTGATTGATCAGCTACTTGAATGAAATAGTTGTAGACAGAGTCTTCATCCATAAGACCACGGAAATAAGAAGGGGGTAATAACAGAACGTATTCTCCACCCGCTTCTTGTGATTCTTTGATGAGCTCGATGGTACCGCGAACGGACCCTTCGGTCGCTCCGACAATAATGGGAACTTGATCGAAGCCCGCGGCATCAAGAGCTTCACGAGTAGCACGTGTGACGGATTGTTTTTCGGCGCGGGAAAGATGAACAGCCTCACCGTTGGATCCCATGGTTACAAGGCCCACGAGACCGGCTTCGGCGAGACGAACAGCATGCTTCTTGATAGTTGGAATGTCGAGTTCTTCAGTCTCAGGGACTAAAAATGTCATAGTTGGAGCGTAGATTCCATCTTTGAGAGGTCTGCGTGTAGCGTGACCGTTGGAACCGTTGGTTGCCGCCATTGCTATGATTATATATATGTGTAGGTGAAGAGAAAGTGGGGGTTTGGGGTGGAACGCGAGATATTGAGAACTCAATTATAGAAGAGAAAAGACGTATCTTCAAGAGGGTATATAACTTGTAAGGTAGTATGAAGAGAAAAAGAATAAGATGATGAAAGACGGAAGTAGGAAAGAGTATCTTATGTATATTCTTGCAGCAAAAATTGATGAGCAATCCTCTGAATGACTTGACAGAAATGTATACTAAATTAGTCCGAGGACCGGTGACCTATCTTTTTGTGAACAGTATTAAAAATAAGATTGAGTTGTTTTCCATCAACATGCCGAATCTAGGAGGTCCATGGAGCTCGAGCCTGGAATAGTGTGCCGGGCTTCCCTGGTAGTTTCTCGAATTATGATCTAAAATTGTGGAAGTAGTGGGGGGAGTTTTGAACTTCCCCGTATAAGATTTCTTCCGATTTGCATGTCAACCATGCAATGAGAGCGATGATTCGCAAAAGTTTCAAGAAAAAGCGGGTTGAAGTAGAAGGGGTTCATGACTCTCAAAGATTTCCGTTTCAGGGTGTAGATAGCAATGTTCTTGAATATCTGGTCGTTTTTCCAGTTGTCATGTATGTATCTTTGTAATCTTACATATTATTCTTGTTGATCGTTTCGTGGCTGTCTAGACGATGATGCACGGCACATCCCATGACTAACGGTTTACTGTAATAGATTTATGCCTGTTCAAATGACAATCAACATGATATGATCAATGCTGTCTGAGCCATTCAGAAGTGTTCCAATTGATATAGTGATTGAGCGTTGTTCGATACATGTGGACTAAAATTGTCGATTCAACATTCTGAGTGTCGTTGAAGCTGGAAACTATTTTTCCACCAATAAGCTTTCTGACGATGCCAAGGGCGTGGGGTAGAGTTGTGGCCAATTTGAAATTAGTTCAGGCTACTAAAAAGGGATGCGGGGCAAACTTGGGGAGTGGGAGAAGATATTTCTGGGTATAGAATGGGGAAAAAAACCTCATGATCAAATGTTATTGTGGATTGTCTTAAGATGATATACAATCTAGCTAGACGTTGAGGCTCATTCATGCAATATGATCCGTCTAATCCCAAGACTAAAAGAAAGGATGCAGAAAATATTTACAAATAGGGATGGGAACACAAGATTCTGTACCTATGAAATCAAGATCGCGGGGTAGGAGTCTTGAATGATTGGAGAATGGTTGTATGATGATGTTCCCAATAGGTATGAAATCCCTCAACTCGAGGAGGTGAGAAATGGTGGTAGTTGTTCCTGAAATGTAACACAACACTGCAGAAATGCTTAATTAAGATAATATCCAAGACTATAGAAGGGTTACTTTCTTTTAAAGTGTCGACTTTTCTTCCATGTAGAGTCTCATCAAGGATCTTTCTAGATCTCCGAACCAACCCCTTCATCCCGCAAGCTTTCTCGCTTTTTAGCCCCGGATAATTAAGCAGCGAACAACACCGATATTGACCCCTCAAATTCTCCGCCAAAACTCGAGATCCAACAATTTGTTCCACAGTGATTCTTTCCTTCATGGTTAAACAAATTAATGCTTGGAAGCTAAGAGTAATTGTACCACCACTTTCATTATGAAGTCGACATCATCCCCCACTATCTTAAGCTCTCTATTCACTTGCATCTCAATTGACTTTGGGTAAATCTCTACTTGCTCTTTATCCTTTCAAAGATTTCAAATACAGACAAACGGCAATCTTCACACTATCATCATGGCTTCAGATTTGAGACCCCTCAATGTCCTTATGGTGGGAACCGGTGAATATACCACCGGATTCGTAGGAGGTGGAGCTTCGGGATCAGATAAGAAAGTTGGAGTTGTAGGACTTTCATTGTTTGATCTGCGAAGACGTGGAAAGGTTGATAAATTGTCTATGGTTGGCACATCTGGAGGAAAATTTCCAGCTATCCGTTTGTCTCGCCTCCATCTGATCGGGTACCGCACTCCCTGCATCACATACTGACAGAACTTACCAGTTGAACATCTTAACAAAAATATTTCCCAAGTTTACAACAATCTCGACACATCCTTCGATT
Organism: Botryotinia calthae; assembly: GCA_004379285.1. Lineage (NCBI taxonomy): Eukaryota > Fungi > Ascomycota > Leotiomycetes > Helotiales > Sclerotiniaceae > Botryotinia > Botryotinia calthae. Next base: position 2,300 of record PHWZ01000139.1, on the reverse strand, counting down.
CCTTCCCAGCAAATGACAAAACAGATCCAGCAGCCTACAAAACTGCTATCGATGCGCTTTCCCCAGGTGATGCTATCACAATCTTTACTCCCGACACAACCCATTACCCCATTGCCCTCTACGCCATTGAACGTAAAATCCACGTTTTAATCACCAAGCCCGCAGTCAAAATTCTTTCTCAGCATCTCGAGCTTCTTGAAGCTGCCAAAAAGAATGGTGTCTTCGTATACATTGAGCACCACAAACGGTTCGATCCCGCATACTCCGATGCTAGACACAAGAGTTTGGGATTAGGTGACTTCAATTACTTTTACAGTTATATGAGTCAACCTAAATCACAATTGGAGACTTTCAAGGCTTGGGCTGGTGTAGATTCAGATATTAGTTATTACCTGAATTCGCATCACATCGATATTTGCGAGTCAATGGTTTCACAGCAGGGATTTTTGCCAGTCAAGGTCTCAGCGAGTGCTAGTAAGGGAACGGCTGTTGGATTGGGTTGTGATCCAATCACAGAGGATACTATTTCTTTACTTGTGCATTGGGTAAAGAAGGATGACCCAAACAAGAGAGCCACCGGTGTTTATACTGCATCCTGGACTGCACCACAAAAAGCTGGTGTTCACTCAAATCAATATTTCCACTACATGGCCAGTGGAGGAGAAATCCGCATTGATCAAGCCAAGAGAGGATACGACGTTGCAGATGACAAAGTCGGTCAATTGATGTGGTATAACCCATTCTACATGCGTTATGCACCAGATGAGGAGGGCAACTTCGCTGGACAGACAGGATATGGATATGTCAGTTTCGAGAAGTTTGTCGATGGATGCAGATTAGTCAATAGAGATGGTGTTTCTGCCGTCAAGGTCTTGGATGATAGAGGATTACCCACCTTAGGTAATACTGTCGGCACAACCGCTATTTTGGAAGCTGGAAGAAGAGCTTTAGATGAGAACAGAGAGGTGGAAATTAAGGTTGAGAATGGTGTTTGGTCTCTTGTTTAAGGAAAAGGAGCGACGGTTAATATCTGGGTGTTTAATGAACATCACTGCAAGGTGCAGTCAATGAATGAATTATTATGATCACTTTAATGCTTCTCTCTCATGCTTTGCTCTCGATTGAGTTTCTGAAATTGCTTTCTCCTTATAGACATTTGATGGGACGCGAAACCTCAAATACCTGATCGCATGCGGGCAGAGCCAAACCCTCCACTGAATAACTACACGTAACAAATGATACATATGATACCCTATCATTCCCCTACGCAATTCATTTTCATGATCTCAGCGAGGGTTTTCTAGAATACCTGGATTTCAACTCCATTTTGTTCCTCATGATGGTCCGTAATCCCGATTGTCTACATTCACATCTGCGTAATTTTCAAAATGACGTTGGTATACCACTACAAAAAATCTTCGACGAATTGACCGCTTGATATTATCAACAGGATCACATTGATAGCAAGTCATGATGGGTCGCAAAACAACGAAGGAGCAAGTTTCGTTCCATGGTGCTGATTCGTCGATGCACTTTCCTTTGAGAATTCCTCCATGGTTCTTGAATGAAGACGTATATCCGCCGCTGAACTGGCCATTTAAAACTTTACCTCCGGCTTTACACTTAGAAGTCCCTCTTGTTTTGGCACCAGTAATTTTAGTGCAAATAATTCATGCAGTTTCTCCGACTCGTCCGTTGGCTACCTGGAGGAGGACCCCCTTGTACGATAGAAAACCCCTTCTGACACTCTGGTCTATGAAGTGTTATGACTTTCAATGAGAAACTTTCTCAATCGAAAGTGTATCGCAGCTTCCTCGCCAACTTGATAGGCAGACACTAAAGTCACGCGTATGTTGTAGAGCGAGAAGACTGCGGCAAGTGCTAACCCTCAATATTTCCTCGTTCACTTTTACTTGTGAATCCTATGTTTATTTACTTTTAAAGGACATCAATTTGTCTTCGAAATATTGATCTTCTCATTACACTCATACCAGTCGTCAAGACAAAAAAATAACTTCCAATTATTATTCAATATCAAACTTCACAGTCTGCACCCATAAAACTGAGCCTCGTTTATCTTCACGATTGGTACTGCAAGTAATAGTGGTATTAGGTAGAGAAATGAGCGAAGAAGTTGTACGTTCCTCTCGTTCCTCTTATGCCACAATAATTGCTTCAATTTCTGGTCAATGAATACATACATTTTACGGTAATTACCTCAAATACCACAAAAATTAATTTTCATACCTCAAATACCCAATATTTTGCATTTTTTGCCTCAAATACCACAGTGTCATTTG